>PVKS010002306.1:0-120498 GCA_004027875.1 Aplodontia rufa
AGATGCAGGTAGTAGTAGCCCCAGCTACAGAAATAGGTACTCTAGTATGGCAATAGAAACAAGACCTCTAAATGTTAACTCACCCTGACTCAAAAAGAGGGAAGGCAGGAAGTGCTTGGAGGCCGTTAGCCACGGTAAAGGGAGAAATAAAGTTCTTGGAGAACTTAAGACCAGTGGGTCTATTTTAATCTCAGTCAAATGCCGAATGAGAGCCGTTTGGTTCATGCCGGCCGGGACAGGATAGAAAGAATTCTAAAAGCAGTAAGGGAAAAACACCAAATCACATTCAGTGGCAGACCAATAAGAATTACTGTGGATTTTTTAGACCAGACATTAAAGGCCAGTAGAGCATGTAATGATATTTTTCAAATATTTAAAGAAAACAATTTTCAGCCAAAAATGCTATATAAAAAAAATTCATTTTTAAATGTGATGGGGAAATTAAGTACTTCCCTGGTAAATTTAAGTTAGCAAGATGCATGAAAACAAAGCCAGCACCATAGAGACTACTCAAACACACACTTCTTTCAGAGGAACAAGCAAACAATTCCAAAAGCCCATAAACAGAAGAAAGTCAATAATAACATTACTCACTAAAAGATAGCCAAAATAGCACAAAATACTGCAATAGTCACAGTGCCAGGGACCCAAAATCACATCTATTCTAACACTGAATGTGAATAGACTCGATACCCCAATTAAAAGACAGAAATTAGCTGACTGGATCAAAAAACAAAATCCCACAATATGCTGCTTACAGGAGACACACCTGACAGCCAAAAATATACACAGATTGTAGGTGAAAGGTTGGCAAAAGGCCTTACCATACTTGTGGCCCAAGAAAGCAAGCTGATTGTGATGCTTATATCTGACAGTTAATTTTGACCAAAAACTAGTGATAAAGAAAAAGAAGGTCACTGTCACCCCCCACAGGGTTCTGGAGCCAGGAGCGGGTGGAACAGCCTTGGGGGTTCCCCGGGGGGCCAGCAGGACATTGGGAACCGGCCGCCGGTGCCGGCAGGACAGGGCTGAGGACCAGGTGGAAGAGGAGTCGCTCCTCACAGCGTTCCTGTGCGAGAAGTGGGCAGAACGACCTTAGCGAGCCGTCCTCCGAGGGTCCGAGTTAGGGCGGGAATGGGGCGAGGAGTCGCTCCCCACAGTGTTCCTGTGTGAGGAGTGGGCAGAACGGCTTAGCGTGCCGTCCTCTGAGGGGCCGAGTTAGGATAGGGATAGTGAAAGGAGTTGCTCCCCGCTGCACTCCAGAGCAAGGAGCGGGCAGGGTGACCCAACGCTGGGCCATCCTCCAAAGGGCTGAGTTAGGAAGGGTTGGGGAGCCGGGAACAAGGGGGTGAACGCAGGCGGCTGGAACACGGGACTTGCACTTTCTACTGCTGCTGATTTCTCTAATGTCTCTGCTGCTTCTGACTGCTTCTGTGCTCTCTTCCTTCAGGACGCGGCTGCTTGCTTTCTTTTGGCTGCTTGCTTTCTTTTGGCTGCTTGCTTCTTGGGCCGCTTGCTTCTTTTGGCTGCTTCCTTTACCTGACTAGTTGCTACTCTATTTATCCATTACAACAGCTAATAGGGTACAATGCAAACACCTTTCCCCAATTGTAACAAATGAGTGGCCGAATAGCTTAGTCATGCGGTCAGGCAATTTGCTAATTACAAGCCAGCTGAACCCCTTAGAGTTGTTTACCACCAATTCTTCTACAAGCCAGCTGAGCCTCATGTTCCCAACAGGTCACTACATCATAGTAAAAGGAAAAAATATATCAAGAGGACATGACCATAGTTACAATGCCCCCAATTACAATCCCCCTTAATATGTGGGAAAAGTATCATAGGACATTAAACCAGTTATTAATCTCAACACAATAATACTGGATGACTTTAATATAACACTATCAACAATAGACAGATCACCAAAGCAAAAAAATCAACAAAGATATTTCTAACCTAAACAAGTATATCAATCAATTGGACTTAACAGACATTAACAGATTATTCCATCCCAAATTGGCTGAGTTTACTTTCTTCTCAGCAGCTCACCAACCATTCTCCAAAATAGATCATATCCTAGTCCACAAAGCTGATCTTACCAAATAAAAAAAGTTGATATAATCCCATGTATCCTGTCAGACCACAATGGTATGATCTTAGCAATTAACAGAAAGAAAAACAACAGAAAACACACAAATACCTAGAAATTAAATAATACCCTCATAAATGAAGAATGGATCAAAGATGAAGTGAGAAAAGAAATCAAGAAATTCTTGGAAATGAATGAGAGTAATGAAGCAACATATAGAAATCTCTGAGATAGTATGAAAGCATTCTTAAGAGATAAATTTATAGCACTCAGTGTCTTCATCAAAAATCAGGAAACAGCCCAAATATATAGTCTTAATCACCAAGATTAAGATGAACAAAACCCTTATCAACCTCACCTAAAGGAAAAGGAAGTGAAGCAAATCCACAAAATCATAGACGTAAATGGAGATATCACTACTGACTCAATTGAAATACAGAAGATTATCAGAACTTATTTTGAAAAGATATACTCTTCCAAGTTTGATAACCTGAAAAAATGAACAATTATCTAGCCACATAAAACATTCCCAAATTAACACATGAGGACATTGGAATTCTAAACCAACCAATCTCAGGTAGCAAAATTGAAACTGCAATCAGAGGCCTTCCAAAAAAGAAACACCCAGGACCTGATGGATTCTCAGGAGAATTCTACCAGACCTTTACAGAAGAATTAACACCATTCCTTTGTAAGTTAAGCCATGAAATTTAAAGAGTCAGAACCCTCCCAAATACTGTTTATAAAGCAAATATAACCCTGATACCAAAACCCAGTAAAGACACATCAAGAAAAGAAAACTAAAGACCAACTTCCTTGATGAACATAGACACAAAAATCTTTAATAAAATCCTAGCTAACCAGAGCCAAAAAGACTAGAAAAAGACAATACATCAAGATCAGGTGGGCTTCATTCAGGGTTGCAAGGCTGGTTCAACAAATGCAAATCAATAAATGTAATTCATCACTTAAACAGAATTAAAGAAAAAATCATACCATCATTTCAATTGATGCAGAAAAGGCCTTCAATAAAATTCAACACCCATTTATACTCAAAACTCTGGAGAATATAGGGATCAAAGGAAGATACTTTAATTTTTTAAAAGCCATTTATGACAAACCCATACCCAACATTATGATTAATGGAGAATGACTGAAAGCATTCCCACTGAATTCAGGGCAAGACAAGGATGTCCATTCTTACCTCTCTTATTGAATATAGTTCTTGAAAACCTAGCCAGAACTATCAGACAAGAGAAGGAAATCAAAGGAATTCAAATAGGAAAAAAGGAAGTCAAGCTATCTCTATTCGATGATGACATGACCCTATACAAAGCACACCCAAAAACCTCAATCAGAAAACCTCTAGAGCTTATAAATGAACTCAGCAATGTGACTGGTTATAAGATCAACACTCATAAATCAATAGCTCTCCTACACACAGGCAACAATTATGCTGAAGAAAAAAATCAGGATATCTGTCCCATTCATAATAACTTTAAAAAGAATAAAATACTTGGGCATCAATCTAACAAAGGATATAAAGGATCTCTACAATGAAAACTATCCACCATTAAAAAAAGAAATTGTAGAAGACCAGAGTATATGGAAAAACATTTCATGTTCTTGTTAGACAGAATCAATATAATTAAAATAGCCATCCTGCTGAAAGCCCTGTATAGATTCAATGTAATCCCCATTAAGATACCAATGATATTTTTCACAGATATAAAAAAAGCAGTTTTCAAATTCATTTGGAATAACAGAAGACCCAGAATAGCCAAAATATTACTAAGCAAGAAAGAGGAAGTAGGAGGTGTCACAATACCTGAACTGAAATTATAATATAGGGCTATAGTAACAAAAGCAGCATTGTATTGGCATCAAAATAGACATGAAGACCAATGGAACAGACTAGAAAATACCGAGACCAGCCCTCAAATCTTTAAGCATCTGATATTTGACAAAGGGGGCAAAAATACAGTGTGGAGGAAAGAGCCTGTTCAACAAATGGTGCTGGATGAACTGGACAGCCACATGCAGATAACTGAAACTAGATGATTATCTCTCAGCCTGCACAAAAAACAAATCAAAATGGATCAAAGAATTAGAAATTAAGCCAGCAACTACACAACTGCTACAAGAAAAAGAATCACTCAGATTCTACCTCACTCCTGTCAGAGTGGCAAAAATGAAAAATATGAATAATAATAGATGCTAGAGGGGTTGTGGGAAGAAAGGAACACTACCACACTGCTGATGGGACTGCAAGCTTATACAGCCACTCTGGAAAGCAGCGTGGAGACTCCTCAAAAAACTAGGGCTGTAACTACCTTATGACCCACATATCCCACTACTGGCTATTTTCCCAAAAGAGCTAGAATCAGCACACTACAGAGACGTAGCTACATCCATGTGTATAGCAGCTCAATTTACTACAGCTAAACTATGGAACAAACCCAGATGCCCCTCACTTGACAAGTGGATTAAAAACTGTGGTATATATACACAATGGCGTTCTACTCCGCTATTAGATAAAATAAGATCATGGCATTTGCAGCCTAATTGATAAAAATGGAAAACAAAATATGCTGAGTGAGATATCCCAAACTTAGAGAGTTAGAGGTAAAATGTTTTTCTCTCATATGTGGAAACTAGAGTAAAATCTAAGACAGATTGAAAGTTAGCTAAGCTCAATAACAAACTCAACATAGGTGAATTTTTACATAAGTAGGGGAAACTATAACTACAAAGCTGGGGCAGAAGGGAGGAGGCCCAGGAGGGAAAGGCAGGAATTAGGGTGGTTATTGGTGCAGCTGAAGAGAGAGATTAGGGGGGTTATCAATGTGGCTGGGAATCCTTGACTCCCATGAGAAGCCCAACTAATATAGGGGTAAAGTAGGGGAGACAGGGAAGCAGGGAGTGGCCAAAGGAAGGAGACCCTAGACTAGGATCTGCCTTAACTTACTTTGTCAATATCCATTTATTCATGAATGTGTAACAATGATTCCCTCCCATATGGAAGACTATGTTGAATGAATAAGCAAAGAAGAGGTTAAATAATAAAAAATAAAAATATCTTTAATGTATGATTACATATACGTAAAATCCTGGAACAAGCAAAATTAATATATGGTGGAAAAAATACCTTTGGGGCAAGAGTATGCATAGGAATTTACTGACAATAGAGTGAGAGAAATTTCCTGAGATGTGAAGTATATGGATCTGTCAGAACTCATTGGATGTGTCATTTAAGATGTGGGAAATTCATTATATGAAAAATTTACTTAAAATAAACTTAAAGTAGAACCCCAATAATTATCTAGCTGTTTTTGAGGATATAGATGCTAAGGTATTAGGGAGGATGATACCTGCAGTTTACTTTGAAATATGTTAAAAAATAAGATGGAACCATAGAGGGATGTCTAAGTGGATAAGTATGTGAACAATTTTTTAAAAAGTAAATGAATGGTAATATGGGACTAACATATTACTGGTCTCTGTAAAATTCTTTAAGCTTTTCATGAACATTTGAAAATTTTCATAATAACACATTAGGGGAAAAGAAGTGCAAAAGCAGAAATAAAAGCATATTACTGCACTTCTAAAATTAAAAAGAAATATGATTACAAGAATGCCTGGACCAATGGAACAGAACTCAAGTACGGATGGAAATTTTGTATACAATAAAAATTGCTTCTTGATCACTGAGAAAAGACTGCTGTTGTGTGTATAGAAAGATTTATTTAAAGGAATTGGTTCATGCAGTTGTGGATGCACGGCAGACCCATGCCAGACTGAGTCTCAGGCTGGAGACTCAGGGAAGAGTGCAGTTGAGTGATAAGTCAACCTGCTAGAAGATTTTATTCTTGCTAAAGGAAAGTCTGCCCTTGTGCATTCATGGCTTTTGAGTATTGAGAAGAAGCCTTCTTTCTTTATGGAAGGCAATATACTTTACTCAAAGTCCATTTATTTAAATGTTAATCTCATCCAAAAAAACACCATCACAGAAATAACCAGAGTAAAGTTTGACCTAGCGTCTGGGCAACATGGCCCAGCCAAATGGACACATAAAGTTAACTATCACAATATATAAATATACTAATAATTGAAACCACATTAATATTTGAAGAAAGCATAATTACACTCTACTTTGCTCAAAAATCATGGTGCAAAGAAAGTAAAATATCATTAATTTTGACTAAAATATGAAGAGATGTCATATGCAATTTACAAAGGCAATTGAATGAGGAATGAACATTTGCAATACATATAGTAGATAAAATGATAGTCTATCTGATAAACAAAAGTTCCTAAAAATTAAGGAGAAAAAATAAATATGAAAAGAAAAATGGGTAAAACTCTGATACAATACCCTGAGAAGGACATGGCATCACATATTTAATATTATCTCCAAAAATGTTAAATATGAACTTAATCATGACAAAACAAACACCCTAAATTGTACAATAGTATGTAAAAACAGTTTGGCTAATTTTTTTAAAAGAATCAATTTTCATTTACTTTTTCATCTGATTTCAGTTTTTCTGACACTTAGTAGTAGTGTATGTGGTGCTGGGGTTTGGACACAGTCCTCATTTATGCCAGGCAAGAGTGCAACTGCTGAGCCATCACTCCAGTCCTAACATATTTTTTGAAATGCCCATTTCACATTAGGAAGAGAGGAGACTTACTGAATAAAGAAAACTAGAGGGACAAATAAATGCAATGTTTGATCTTTGATAGATTTTTCAGTGAGAGAAAACAGCTATCAAAAACATTATAGGGACACCTGGGAAAGTTAGAATGTGGGTTGTGTGTTAGTGTTGCATCCCTTAACAAGAGGATTGTGGTGATCAGGAGAATGCTCTTATTCTTAGAAAACAAATGTTAGTGTGTTTCTGCATGATGCCTCACAGTGCCTGAAACACCTGAACGTTCAGCCATTCTCATGTGTGTACATACTGAGAAAAAAATCACTGTGACATTGAACTTAAATGAAGATGATAAGGGTATTTGTTGTGCTTTTCCTGCACAGGCAAACCAAATTTACCTTCAATACTGCTCCAAGTTGAGCAGAAGGACCAGACCTTTTGTACTTCCACACTTAGTGATCAGTGACCTGATGTGGGCTGCTGCTGGGAAAAGCATGTCCCTGGGCAGGACCACACTGTAGCTGGGGTGACCCTGGAAAGGACTGCCAGCTGTAAACTCATCTGTTGCACTCCTAGCACTTGAACCACAAAGTTCCCCACAGGGAGACTAGGCAGCACATCACAGTGTCCACTATCATGTGCTTCAAGATACACAGATTTCAGAAGTGATTACCAGAGGGCACATTATTTTGTCAGCAAGAAAGAAGCAAAAAGGAGGGCAAGTTCCATATACCAATATGGCTCTTGATAACATATCACATTCTATCCTGATATTGTAATTGTGACAGGGGATTTATTTTTGCAACTTGTTAAATCAACTCATGTTCAGGTGACTCTATAGAAAACAGCTCTTTTCACCCTGAAATTATGTGTCTACTTTCACTGAAAGAAACATGGAAACATCTGATCTTAACTGAAGCACACACAGTACAGCAATTTTCCTCTGAGAAGGTCAGGGTTAACCTTCAATGCCCTTACTCATATAAGCAAACGTTTTTAACTTGAATCAGCGTATTTTCATTAAGTTCATATTACCCTTCAAGGTGCAAAAAAGGCTTTCAGCTCCAAGAAGGCAACAACTAATTAGAAATAAAATTGCAAGAAAGGCACAGATAAGCTGCAAGAATGGCACAGCCATTGCAGGCAAAATAAAAAACAAAGTTGGGCTCTTTGACATGAGACATTTCAAAGTGCAATGGACCTTTTTGTCTAAATTTTAATTCTTAGTTATACAAGCACATACATGTACACAAACACACACAGACACTTAGAGGTCATTATTCTGGGAAGCTCTGGTGTCGAGTCTGTAGATGTCCTTGGCTTAGGACAGTTATAGTTGCAACTGTTTTATCCTTTAATTCCCATACCATCAATTACTATTTCATTCTGAAAATTCCAAGTTTGACATTCAGAATACAACTATCAGCTGTATTTGTAACCTGAAATTAATTAACATCATTCATTGCACAGTTGGAAGTTGGAGATTGTAGTGACACACAAGAAAATACAAAACGATGACAGGAACCTAAAGATTCAATATCAGCTCATGTGTACTGTTTTTATTTGTATTTAGAAACACAGCACGATGTCTGACACATAATAAGCATGTAATATGTACTCATTGTGTAAATTTTAATATCTTCCAACAGAAGAAACCCTGCTATCTTTTAGGAGAAATAAAAATAATGGAACTAATTTAAATGTTATATAGATTCTGAGCAATGCTAATGGGTAGAATCTTATAACAAGGACTTGATTTAACTACTGATGCTTTATTTTTCCTTAATTTCATTTGAAAGGAAAAACCTTTTTCCTAGGTTTTAGGAAAATAGGCTCATCTTCGGCAAAGTATACCTTCTAAAACTCAGTAAGCGCATTTTATAATTCATAATCTTGGCCCAATGGGGCTGTGTGCTATTTTCTCGAACAATGTCCATTTACAAAATATACATATTTTTTCTATATCATTTTACCCCCTGAAACTCTGTGGAGGCAGAGGAGAATGTTTTCTTATTATTTTTCAGTCTTATTTCAAACGTACATAAGCTAATACTTGAGAGTTGTCAAATTGAATCAATTTTCCAAGTCTACTTTAAAGTGGCTTTTTATATAAATTAAATAAATATGTCTACATAGGGATAGAAAGGGGAAGAACTAAATTGATTAGAAAATTCTTGGATATGCACAACTTAAAAGTTGCAAAAGCTTTTGAAAACGAATATTTGCGGCAGAGTTTTAATCATGCTTTCCAGAATTACTAAGGTTGACAAAACAACACAACTGGGGCCAATTGAGTTATTACTATTTACTTTTTAAATTCATTTGGTACTCTTTTGACAGGAAGATGAGTTGTCTGAACTTGAGTACAAAAAGCCTGTTTTCTATCAATTGAATCTGTTCCTCCCCACCCCCATTTACAATGAGGTAGCTGTTCTAGTGCCCTTGGTTATATTTTGAAATGAACTAGTTGTTTTTCTCTTCTTCTTCATAGTTTCTGTTTTTTTTTCTTTTTTCTCCTTCCTTAGATATTCACTTTAAATCTTTGTGTCAGGAAACACACGTGTTATCTCTAAATGAGAAGTGCATTCAGGAAACCCTGCAATGTTGAATTTCAATGAACTTGGTGGTTCTAAAGCCATGAAACTCTGTCAAATGTTAACAGAAATTATAGATAGGATTCTTAAGAAAGCTTTCAAACCAACAGTCTTATCTGTCAGCCTTTAGTAATAGCCTAACATCCGTGCTCTATCAAGGTACTGAAGCATAATAGTGAGCCCCTGAGGAAAAATCATAATGTCTAAGGTCAGTTTAATAACAATACACACTTATAATTTCAAGTATTTTTAAATTTTCTAATTGTGTTTTTCAGATTTACTACCTTGCAGATAGGAAAGATAATGGGCAATGAAAACATTCATTTATTTGATGCTTGGGAATGTTTCTGATTAAAGAGATGCTATGTTTACCTGACAGTTCTATCTTTTTGCATTTTAACAAAGGAAAACTTATGTGAAAATGTTTATAGGTGTTTCCTTTTCTAAACGTTGCAAGTGGAGGCATAATAAATATTATTTAACAGACTGACTGCAGGATTAAATACAAAATTTTGAAGTTCTTTCCATTTTGTTTGTCAACATCATTACATTTCCCTAAATATAAGTATTTAATAGAGATTATAGACAACAGTGTTGATTACCTTCAGTTGGTCTAATTTTTTAAAACAGGTGCCAAAGTCTGCCGAAATCAACGTTGCAGGAGCAGCGAAGGCCTTGGAATTCTTACCAGAGTTTATAGAGTTCAAAGTCCGGTCACTATTCAGTTAACTGCAACCACCTCACATCTGCTTTCCTCCTGCTCAGCCTATTTTTGAGTATTCAACACTGAAGAGGCAGAGCCATGAACACAGATGTGTAAGCAATTCAAAGAGACCCCTAGGACTGTCTTCATGTCTAACCTCTTGGGTCTAGCGACAGACAATTCCATAGCTGCTGATCTTATTTTAGGCCAATACTGACACCATTTTGAGGCAAGATATGGGCCAGAGAAAAATAGCCCTCACCAAACCTTCATGCAGTTGAGGAAATTAAAGTCAAGTTACAATGGTTTGCCCCATAAATAGCTGCTAGCAAAAGAGCTGGGCCAACTCATTGTTATGCTGTGGGAAATAGATTTGCAAAAGAATTTTCAGGCCAATTTACAAAATAGATTTGCTGGTGAGAAATATCCCAAAGGAAAGAAACATAATCCCAAAAGAACATCCACATTTTCATGTTCATTGAAGTATTATTCACAATAGCCAAGATATGGAAACAGTGTAAGTACCAGTCAACCGATGAATGCATAAAGAAAATGAATCTTAATGTCATAAAGAAGGAGAGAATTGGGGCTGGAGCAGTGGTTCAGTGGTTACGGCATTTGCCTGGCATGCAGGAGGACGCAGGTTCAAACCCCAGCACCACGTACACAGTGAAGTGTGGGAGCAGCAAAAGCCACATGAAAAACTAAATAAAATTGATTTTCTTTTTCTTCCTCTCACTGTCCCTCTCTCTTAAAAAAAGAAAAAGGAAAAGAAGAAGAGAATTCTGTCAAACCTGACATGAATAAACCTGGAGGGCATTATACTAAATGAAATTAGTCAGACAATAAAGACAAATACCACATGATCTCACTTATACATGGAATCTAAAAAAGTCAGACTTATGAAAACAGTGAGTGAAGTGGGATTCCCAGAGGAGAAAAGCTGTGATATTGATCAAAGGATACAAACTTTCAGTTAGAAGATGAATACTCTCTGGAAATTCAATGTAAGCCTATTAACTATAGTTAATTATAATGCTCTGTATATTGGAAATCGACTAGGAGAATAGATCTTAAGTGTTCCCACCACACACACACACAAAAAAAAAAAAAAGAAAAGAAAAAAGAAAGCAAGAAAAAAGGGTAACTGTGCGAGCTGTGGTGATGAATACATTAAATAAGTTGATTATAATTATAATCATTTCACAACGTGTATTTATATCAAATCATTAAATGTACGATTTAAATATACACAAATTTTATTTGTCAATCATATTTCAATGAACCTGAGGTCAACTTAGGTATGCTGTAAGTTCTGGAAGGAATGGGTCTATGTAAAGATTTATTCCCTTCTTTTTCCATATCACAGCACCTACCACAAGGCTTGACTCAGAAAATAGGCGGTGAATAACAAGATTGCCCACGGCTCCAGAATCACTGCTACCGGCTCTTTGGCTCTCTCCTTTCCTCTGAAGTCTCACCAATTTATTGAAGCCAACCACAGTAAATAATCTCAGGAGGACATACCTGTATGTGCATGTACAAATGTCCTTGCACGTGTTACTACTAAAAATGGATATAGTTAAAGTTGTGCAACTTGAAATTAAAAGCATGAAATAATGTAATGTTTAGAAAGCCACATTTTCCCCGATAGAAGTGCATTAATGGAGTTATTCAAAAATTTAAAACTCCATTACTAGTTATTAGGGACTTAGGGCTTTAATCTTAGACTAATTGGAACACTCAGACAATTAATGCAGCCAAAATAATAATTAGATTTTAAAAGACCTTAAGCTGAAATTGAAATCATAGATTGAAATGTAAATTAGAATAAAAATATTTAAGAACAATAGACACAAATCATTGTAGTGCAATTTATTTGATAAATCACAGCAAAAATATAGTTTGTTATTTATTTGGGACATTGATTCAAATTCTCAATTAGGGTAATATTTGAGTTAGATTTCGTATGTCCACCAATAAAAAGGAATTGCCTCCCTTTACTCTTATCTAAAGTAGCAGCATGTCATGTCTTTCTTTCTTTCCTCTTTTGTTTATTTATTTATTTATTTATTTTTGGTACTGTGGGTTTAACCCAGTAGTACTTAACCACTGAGCTACATCCTCAGTCCTTTTCATTTTTTTTTTTATTTTTAGACAGGGTTTTGATCATATCCTCTACTATTTAATCCCTAAATTCTAGTATTTTACGCGTATTTCTTACCTCATTACTTCCTTAGATAGTCCAAATTGTATAAGTTCAACATCAACTTTTCCTTCTTATTCTTTATGCGCAATCCATTCCTAACGATTCTGCCTCTCTAGGCCATCACTGTCCTTGACCTGGCCAACTATCACCCTCTTTACCAACCACTGTGTCTGATCTTGCCTTTGCCACTAACCTCACCTCCAACTATCCTTCAATCTACCACTAGAATGATCCCTACAACAGAGCGAAGCCAATCACTATAGCCCATTGGACAATCCACCAATGCTCCCCCCACCATGTGCTATGATTTAGCACTAGATGTATAGTCTAACAATCAAGCATTTCTGGATCTTTTCCGTTGCTTTACTCACTGACTAAACTTATGTGATACTGAATTGCTGAAGTCCATTATCCTCAATATGGACTATGCACCTTCAAAATTCATACATTGAAGCTTGGATTCCCAGCTTTACTGTATTTGGAGATAGGTCTTTAAAGGATGTAATTAGGGTTAAATGAAGGTCATAAGTGTAAGACTTTGATCCACTAGGTTTGATGTTCATTTAAGATGAGTATGAGACACCAGGAGGCATGCACACAGGGGAAAAGCCCTGAAAGGGTGTTATTTGTAAGCCAGGAATAGGTGCCCACCTGACACCAGCTCTGACAGGACCTTTCAGCCTCTAGCACTATGAGAAAAGAAATTTCTTGTTTTATCCACCTAGTCTGTGATAATCTGTCATGGTAGTCCTAGCAGACTGCTTCACCCTCTTTCCATTTGAGACTAGTGATCCTTCCACTTCTTTTCTTGTACCTTCTTCTCACTCCTCCATTCTGTGGATTAGATCCTGTCATCTTTGATGGTCCAACTTAACTATTAATACACCTAACAATCTCAACTCTGGGCAACATTGCCTTAGTTGCTTCTCACATATGACAGACACTGTAGCCCTGTATTACTGTATTTCAGTGGTATAGATTTTAAATTCCACCTAACTAAAAATTATCAAGGATAGGAAATATATCTTACACATTCTTTTATTCCCAGAGCCTATGACAGGCACTTAAGTCATATTTGTTGAACAAATGAATGAACAATATCTGCTACACAGTAAATGTTCTGTAACTGATAAATGAAAGACAAGTTATTTAAAAAGATTCAACTGATATTGAGGGGAACTTCAACTGATAGAATAACTATAAACATTTAGTAAAGAGCAAGTAAAGGAGAAATGAAGCACTCAATCTGATGTCCAGAAATAATGGTAGCACAGGATACATAGGCAATAATAAAAAAAAATGGCAAAGCATAGATCAGATAGTGTATTTGGAATGAATTTAGATAAAATAATTTTTCTACATGAAATGTCCTTGTGCATTTGTGTACAAGAATGCAAATTTCATCTTCTTGGTTTCCCTTTCCTCCATATGCATCTTTAGGAAAAATGGTTATAAAATAAACCTTTTAAGATTTCATGAGATATTTCATGCTTTGTCCCTCTAATGGTTCTATTAAGTCTCTTCAAAGGGGCACTTTTCTACCAGAGCAAACTTGAAAGAACAGAACATTTATTCCAAAAGCAATTTCCTTCCCCAGTTATTTTCTGTATTCCCATGGCAGTGTTTTTCAACAGTTTTACTTGAATAAGAGCTTATTTGGTCCCAAACCAGTTTCTCCTGCTGCTTGAACCAGTAGTCAAGTCTCAGACCTTTTTGTGTGACCCCCAATCTGCTACCATGGAAATGATTACAATCACACAAGTACAGAACATAGTTTATTACAAGATGAGTCCAGATATTTGTAAAAAAAATTAGAACAAACTCTTACAAAAGGTTTTTATTTTGCTTCTTTCTTTCCATCCACCGAAAAAAATTGAACAAGTTCCCAAATGGAATGTTTATGTTTACAGAAAATTGATTAAAAGCAAAGAGGTAACGATGATGGTGACGATCATAAGGATTGCCTATAATTGTATCGTCTTATAAAGTTTCTAAAAGATGAGTTTTTTATAATAATTCTGAAAGAAACAGGGATTAGTTGTAATATCCCCACTTTACAGATGAGAAAATAAACTTAGAGAAGTTTATTTACTTAAAATTATAGTTTTTCAACCAGAAGAGGCAATGTAAGTCTACTGTTGGCCAGTGCCTTTGTTTTGCAAATAAGGAATCTATTATACAGGCAACTTTGGCAAGATGAGGAAAACAAAAAGGAGCTAGTCTTTCCCAGTCTGCTGTAAAGACAGAGTAGAAGACATAGAACCTGAATTCTTCTGATGCATTAGTTCCTTTCTGGCAATAAACTCAGTCCCTCAAGAAAGGTGTGTTTATTATTTTAGGTCTCTTTTTGTAAGAGTGGAAAGTGATCAAACCACGATGCCCTCTTATCAGTAAAAGGAGCCTTTGTGGGAAGTTTGGGGAATAATTAACCGAAGAACTCTTAGGAGACTGCCTTCTGTGATGGTCTTCTGTGGACTGTTTGGTGTCTCCCTTATCTAGTTGTCTGACACAGTGTTTCCTGCTTTGCAGTCATTTGAGATGTCCCTCCAGGAAGGCAGATCATCTACAGATGGAGTTTTCAGTTTCCCCCAACTTTACCTCTTCACTCTTGAAAAGAAAATGAGCTCATCTTCCCAAAGTGGAGTCATGGTGTCCGAAGGCACTTGATTGGAACTAAATTCAGCAAGCATCCACCAAATACTTTTTATGTATTCGTGAAAGTATTTTAAACCACTGCTGCAGTAGCCCAAACAGAAACAATGTAATTTCGTAAATTGTATTGTTTTCTGAACAGGGAGCTATAACACAGCCTGTTTCTGAATTACAAATCTGTTCTTTTGCAGTCCCTTAGTTTTCTCTGATCTCTCACCCACCCCGCAACTACGACTTCAGAACCTGCACTGAATCCTAGGAATTGTCCTCGGGTCAGATGGTGTTTCCATGCAGGGTAGCAACAGCAACCACAGCAGCCCTTCCTGGTACCTCCCTAAAACTTTCAGGTCCTTTAGGCGACTTACAAATTGTTTCTCTTTCTAGCCAACCACTTCTGCCAAAGTAGTTTGCATCTTGTCAGATAAGGAATGATTTTGTTCTCTAGACACATGCTTGATGTATGACTCTGCAGATCCACATGCCACCATAGTCGTGGAATCTGGGAAGAAAAGCAGGGCGTTTTCCACACTTGTGACTCCATAGCCACACTGCCATCATCAAAAGACAACACAGGTGCTTGTCATTTCAGGATCCTCTACAAGCGCTCCCCTAAGTCCAGCCCAGCCTTTGAATCCCCTTGCGAAATCGCACTTCCTGCTCTTCCATCAGTCCTTCCAAATAGCACTGCGCATGTTTGCTTCTGAATGGAGTTTTACACAGCTGGTCCCCAGGTATCTCAGCTAAAATTCCTGAGGCAGAGAACATTTATAGTTCAGCACATGTTTTCATAGTCAATGGGAAAAAAAAAAATTTCCTCTAGTCCTAATGGACTTCCTTCAGTAATATGCTTCATAGCACCCCGGATATGTGGGAGACTGAAGTCGCCAGAATATTTCTTCTTTACGGCTTTTGTTGCTTTGACAGCTTTGATTTTATGGCAACTTTAACCATGTGTGTCCTATTCCTTCACCTCTGGCATTTTGCAAATATTCCATCTCTCTATCGCTGCTACCATAACTGCCTTCGACAAATTGTGATTCATCAAACTGTTTCCCCCGTGTCTTTCCACCACATCCACAGGGAAAACCCCAAAGGGAACAGCATCCAGCAAACCAGGCAATGCTAAATGCTCTTGAGTGAGAAAATCTATTAATTAAAAAGGGGAGGAGAGGTGGAAGCGGAAGGAAGAAAAATTATGTGTATAAGTTAATGTGGCCCCAAGACACCACCAGCAGTAACTTATGAGCTGACGCTTTAAACAGGCTTTATGAGTCTGTTTACTCTATTCATGACTATTTATGAAAAAATATGCTATCAAGTACAAAAATACAAAGTACATGTGTTATCTCAAAGATACAGAGAGTCAATAAATCATACCTGAGCTTTAACAATATTATATTTCTCTCTCTTGTATAATCACAGAATAATGGAAGTGGAAATGAAAAAGAGCTGGAGCTGGGAAAGACCAAATAGGTTATCCATTCAATCTTGCTCTGACAAAGGATCAGTCTAGAGCAATACATCTTAGGTTTTGTCACCTGGAAATTAGTACATTCATGGTGTCATAGCTTTCACCCACTCTCTTAGCGGTTTATTTCTGAGTAGCAGAATTCTACTTGTTTTCCCTTATAAGCAGAGCTAAAATTTGGCTTTACTCATTTGCCCACCCTCTTTCTCACACTAATTCCTTGGGCCTTGGGTAAAAAGATTTCCTCTGCTCTGGACATTTATATTGTTTTAATATAAACTGTATTATTTCTTGGCTCCTGTTGCTCATCCAGAGTAAATCCAATGCTTGGTTCTCTTTTTTACCTAGGAGACACACACACACCCTCCCGTGCAAACTGTTTTATTTGTTCTGTTTCCCCCAAGAGGGTGAGATGAGCACAATGGCCTGAAAACCTTTGCAAAAGAAAATGCCTTTCTTCAGCCCCGCTCCTTCTCACACTCCCTAAACCAGGGAGAGATTTGCCCAGCAACCCCTGTAGCTCTCTGCTCACCCCAGCAGCCATTTCTGCCTATTGTACATCTATGTTTCTGATTAATTTGCCTCACTTTACACTTAAATCTCAGTAAACGATAAGCCCTGTTCATGTTCCAAGATAGCATGATTCATTTTTATGATTCTCCTTTGCTTGCAAAATACTGGCATTGTTTTCAAATTTTGTGGAAGTGCTATTTATCACCTTATATAGATCATTAAAGATTTTTCCAATGTGACTGATGTTAATGCTACAGTTTACTAACTTCCTCTCCAAATTGATCAATGAATTGACATTTTAAAGCATTGTGATGTTTTGCCTACAAAATCTAAGTAAGTTTTCAAGCCAAATATTTTAGATAACTCATTTTGTTATCAGAACTATATAAATGTCTAAAATGTGTTAGAGTTTGAGAAAGTGATAGAAAACAGTGGAGAGTTTATTTACCTTGACTCCATATTTGGCATAATGTACATATTCAATACATAGGCACAAAATTAAATATGCATAATTAGATAATACATTTTTCAGAGACAAATAATTTTAAATGCATTAATTTTGCTATACAAAATACTAAAGTTTAGCATTACAAATATGAGATCACTGTTTATAAAATATCTGTAGATGTCCAGAGTTGTGCTACGCAGTTTATGCTTATTAAGTCTAAACCTCACAACATCCCTGCAAATCAAAGCGGAAGACTAAGGAACAGGCAGGCAACTGCCTAAAATCAGGGTTCTCTAGAGAACCAGTAAAAATAGGATACACACACACACATACACACACATGCACACATGTGCCTGCACACTTATTACACATCTTAGTAATGCATGGTAATACAGTAATGATTGTGGTAATAATTATTAAAAATAATTATAATAATAGCATATTAGTAAATTACAAATATCATATATCAAAATGACATTTATTATAGGAATGGACTCCTATAATTATTAAAGTCAAGAAGTACCATTTTCTGCTGTCTACAAATTGGAGAACCAGGAAAGCTAGCATCGTGATTGGTTTTGAGTGTTAAAGCTTACGAACTTTGAATTCCAATGTCTGAGGACAGGAGAAATGAGATGTCTCAGCTCGAGAAGAGAGAGAGAATTTTCCCTTCCCTTGAATTTTTATTCTCTCTGGGCCCTCAATGGATATGATGAAGCTATCTCACATTGGTGAAAGTGAGCCTTCTTTTCTCCGTGAACTGATTCAAATGTTAACCTCTTTCCAAAACACCTTCACCAACACACCCAGAAGCAATATTTTACTAACTTGAACAAACCATATCCCAGTTGAAGTGACATGTATAAGTAGCCATCACAGTAAGTCAGAACCAGAACACAGGTATATCTCAGAGCCTTGGATATATTGTGCAGAATATGAATTTAGGGCAGGAAAAAAGAAACAGGAGATGTGCACGCACACATGCATGCACGTGCATGCACACTGAATTATATTTGTTAGTAGTACAGATGTGTGTGAAGGTACAGAAGCATGAGAGCATGCTAAGCTCAAGATACATAAGAGCTGCAGCAATTATAACAAGAGAAGTCAGGAGAAGCTTGATCATTAGGACCTTGCTTTCTGCTGTGAAGAAGAGTCTAGAGCTTTATCTGTTAGGAAACACTCAGATCTGGAATGTCTCTTTCTTGTGGCACCAAGAACTTTTTAGAAGAAAATATACTGAGATAAAGAAACTTCCAAGAGGATTGTGCGAGAATCCAGGTCAAGAATGATTAGATCCTGAACGAAGACAGGATCTGTGAGAGCCCAAGCGGCAAGTAAACTGACCGATGTGTACGTGGAGGGGAGTTGAGAAAAGAAGAGATCCACTCACTGCAAAGTGAGACTGCGGTGGTGCCCTCCAAAGTGGTTCAGATGTGGAGCCCGAAAGCTATTACAGAAGCTCACGTAGAGAGAGGATGGCGAAGGTGGAGAGAACAATGTGCCAGGAGAGATTATTTGGACATAAGAAGTTCAATTTGGTACACAGTGAGTTTGACAAATGCATCCAGTGTAGTAGAATATTGATGGTGATGAGACCATGGGACGAGATTGTTCAGGAAAAACATAAAACACTAGTTCTTGATTAAGAATTTTCTGTAATACATATACTCATGCCTTACCTTAGATATTGTTATCCAATAGTTCTTATAGGAAGCTAATTAAAACAAATCAATAAATACATAACAAGACACATTAGAGGGCTGATGCTGCATCGATATACCCCCAAATCTCTAAGTTATCACTGCTTTTCTGTTTTATAGACTAGTATGTTATAAGTTATAGGTCACAACGAATTGTTTGGGCATGAAATCAATTTAGTAAATCACAGTCTTGTTTTTAGAAATATTAAACAATGTATAAAATCCCAAAGCTAATTGCACATAGTGTACATTATTTTCTTGATAATTTTTTACCTGTTTTATATATGTATGTGTTTGCATAGATACAGGTACGGGGTGTGTGTGTCTCTGTATTGGTTTATAAGATTTAATTTTTCTTTCACAGTTAAAAGTTTTAAAGCTACTGTTGTAGGTGACAAAAGAAATTAAGAGAAAGTGTTAGAATTTATTTTTAATGTCAAATTGGTCAAATCTTATGAAGAAAAACTGAGCCAGATGTTAAAAGACACAATTCTATTTCTAACTTCATTACCTATACATAGTTGGTTCCTATGCAAATCTGGATCTCTAACTAGCTGTGTTTCTACACAAAGAATAAAAGGCACTTTTAAAAATTTGTATTAATGTTTATTTTTTATTCAGAAATTTATTGTTTGAACCATCAAACAAGCTTCTAACAAAATGATATCATATATATATATATAAATTCTGAAAATTAGATTTACCTCCAAAAATCCCCCCAATGACCCACCCTTACCCCCACCCTGCTGCTTCCGAATACATCTCTGCAAATGCCTTAGGTTGTATAATGTTACAAGTTATCAGGATTTAAAACATGATAACAGACCTCCTTTCTCAATGGCCGGGGTCTAGGTCTAGCCTTCACAGATGAGTGAAGACATTTGTCCCTTGGTTCTCTGGATTATGCTTATTTCACTCAGCAAAATTTCTTCCATAGCCATCATTTACCTTCAAAGACTGCAATATCGTTGTTTCTAATTGCTTAGTAAAACTCCGTGGTATATATGTTTTTGGATCCATTCATCCAGCGAGGGACATCTAAATTATAATTAGAGCTAAATTCCATAATTTAGCTATTGTAAATTGAGTTGCTACGAACATCGATTTCACTGTGTCCCTGGAATGTGCTGATTCTAAATCCCCTAGAAAAATACCCAGGAGAGGAATTGCAGGATCATATGATGGGTCCATCCCTAGTTTTTTGAGGATTCTCCACACTGCTTTCCAGAGGGGCTGTACCAGTCTGCAGCTCCACCAACAGTGTGCTAGTGTGCCTACCTCTCCACAACCCCTCCAGCATCTATTATTGTTTATTTTCTTCATTTTTGCCAATCTGAGTAGCATGAGATGATATCTAAATATAGTTTTCATTTACATTTCTCTGATTACTAGTGATTTAAAGCACTTTCTCATGTATTCATTGGCTTGATCAATGTCCTCTGTAAGAAGTTTTTATTTAGCTCTTTGACCCATTTAATGATTGGGTTGTTTGTGTTTTTGTAGTTGAGATTTGTGAGAATTTTGTAGATTCTGGATATGAGGCTCTTGTCAGAGGAATCACAGCCCATGATTCTCTCCAATTCTGTAGGAAACCTCTTGATTAATTTGATTATTTCCTTAGCAGTACAAAAGCTTTTTAGCTTTATGACATCCCAATCACTGATTTTTTATTTTACTTCCTTCACTTTAGGAGACATGTTGAGAAAGTCTCCCAAATGCTAAAGTGTTGGACCTAATTTGTCTTCCATCAGTTGCAAGGTAGCTGATTTAATTCCTAGCTCCTTGATCTATTTTGATTTGATTCTTGTGCAAGGAGAAAGATATGGGTCTAATTTGAACTATGTGCAAGTGGCTGTCCAGTTTGTTCAGCACTATTTTTTGAAAAGGCTGTCTCTCCTCAAATGACCTCATCTACTGAAATTTAATAAGACCACTTATGACAAGCGCTTTGAAATCTGAGAGAAATATATGAAAAAAAAACCCAATAATATCACATGGAGTTATTTAGCTTTTGGAAAAACATGTAAGGATTGTTTGGAAAAAATTTTATTTGACTTATGAATCTCCTTGAAGAGACTCCTTCTTCCTGTGAAGAAATAACTTTTAAATTATATTTAGAATTTGTAGTGAAGCTTCACATTTAAAAAAAAAAAATTCACTTCCAGGGCAAATTTCTGGAATAAGGCAGGGCAACTTGCCTTATAGTATCTGTATTTTACAAATGATGAAGTCAGTGTTAAAGAGGTTGAATGATTTATTCATGGCAACCTCAATGCAATTCCTTTCAGATATTAACAGATATTTCTTATAAAGCTATGATTATTTCACTTTGTGTTCAATAAACCTATTAATCATTTATATGAAGTTAATTATTTCATGACATTTCTCTTCCAACCATCACCCAAGAAAGCCAATATATACATATACTGTAAACAACCCTATTTAGATAAAAATGAAAATGTGCTTCTTTCATATTTTTGTCCACCTCTTGTAGGACAGAATGATGGCTGCCTACCCATAATTTTCCCTTTCTTCCTTGCCAAAGGAACCTCACTTTATCCACACATTTTTGCTTTAAGGAATGTAATTCTATTTTCAGCTCAAGAATGTAACCTAAATCATTTATCAGGCTGTCACACTTTTTCCTTAACAAATATGATTGGTTTACAGATAGGAATATGAGCCATTCTGGTCAATGAGATCTAATATGGTGTCTCCTGAGTCCAAGGGATGAGACTTAGAGAAGCACAAAAAAAAAGATACTGCCATTTGATTCTTCTAGATGTGACTATGGAACCATGGAAGTCATTTACAACCATGAGGGAGACTGATTTAAGACCAAGAAGATTCCCTTAAGATACAGCATTGAAAGATGGAAAAAACTTTAAATCTCTTATGACTTTGGAGTCATTCTGTATCAAAACCACTTATATACAAACCGTAACCTTTCTCCAGAGTACCCATTTTGAATAGTGTCTTGATACCTGCAGCCAATCATATCTTAATTACATTAATTAATTAATATCTATTACATTTGGGTTGTAGGTCAAGCTTTTGATTGTAAATATCTTAATGTAAATGCTTTTTGTTTTACCATTTTTTCAATAATTTATAAATAGTCTAACTGGGCCTGTGTTTTTTCATTCAGTTACTCCAAAATATTATTTTTTATGCCTCTTGTTTCTTCAATTTATAACAATTTTCTAAAACTTCTTTATATGTTCAGAGGATCCAATGTTTTTATAAGCCTTTTAGAAACACACTGGATAAATGACATCATATATATTCAAAATGCACATGCTAATGATGTTTCACAAGTATTTAATTTTGAAAATATTTAAGAAACTCATTTCAGAATATTTTCACTTGTGAGGAAGCATATGTGAAACACAGTGCATATGTCAGAGAAAGGGAACTAACCTAGCCAAGGGACACGAGGGAGGCATGAATAACCTTGAGGTGGCATCCAGCACCTTTAGACATGCCATTAAAAATTGCTTATGTGTTTTTATGCATATTTTTCTGAGTAGACCATCAGTAGCTTTATCAGATTCTCAAACGATTAAGAACCACAGTGCATGATGAAAATAATCTTCTTCATTGTTCTTGAATCAGATCAGCATAAGCCAACATTCTTCATTCAAATAAGGAATTATTTGATCTCTAATTTGTCACTTCACATAGACATAGTTGATGGATATTGTTTATGTATAAAGCTATACCACTCAGTGGAATCTACAAAATACTATAAGCATTAGATGTTTTTTCAGAAAAGAAGATATGAGGTTAGCAATTGGATTTTTAATTCTGCATCATTTCATCCACCATAGCAACTTAGAATGTCTTAATTTTCTTTCCAATATTAAACAAAATAAGTATATGAAAAATATAGAAAAAAATCCTTGGAATGATAAAGTATCCATACCGTCATTTTGGCAGACTAAGCTTAACTAACACACAGTTAGTGAATGTACTCAATTCTGGGTTCATCTCTGAAAACCCACCATCTACTCTTAGGTGCAAATTATAAAGGAAGTGTTTTGTTCTCTGTGTCTTCATTCTCGTGTTTGTGAATATGTCGTTCCCTCCTCTGCAGTGTGCTCTCCTCTTTCCTTCACTTGTTGCCTAACATGTTTCTCAACTTTCCGTCCTGTCCTCGTCCCAGAAGAAGAATCTCCTAAGAGGAGTGTGTGCTCCCTCCCTTGCTCTCATACAACCTTAGGCACTCATTCAACAGAGATTTATTTAATGCTTACAAATATTTATTCAATGCCTTTAAGCACTGGGGCTACAAAAGTGATCAAAAAACCACTCCTGCTCTCATGGAGATAATAATCTAATGGAAGTAGACAAATAATAAACAAACAAGCACAAAATACATGGGAAAGGTAATAAAGGCTGTGAAACAAAGGAAATTAGGGTAAGCAGAGAGTATAGAAGAGGAAAACCATTCGCAAGAGCATAGCACCTGAACACAACCCAGAATTGGGTGAGGGAGAAAAGTGGCTCCTAGGGAAAGAGTACCCCAGGAAGAAGGAAAAGCAAATGCATAGTGGCAGACCATAGTGAAATGTTTGAGAAAAGCCAAGGAGCAGAGAGGGAGTGGGGGAAGAGTGAGAGAAGGTGGAGATGAGGTCAAAAAAGGAGCCTGGTGCCAACTCAGTCTTTTAAGTTTTAGCAAGGTTTTTTTTTTTTTTTTTTTTTTTTTGGCTTTTACTCTACTATTATGAAAGCACTGGGCAATTTTGACCAAAGACTCTCTTGACATTGTTTCCACTTTTAAAAACTCACTCTAGGTGCTTTGAGGATGTAGGGAAGCCATTGATGAGGCCCCTACAGTAGTAGGTGAAAATTGATGATGGCTGCTTGTCCTAAGGTGACCACAGATCCAGAGACTTGAAAACAATGACAGCATATTTACACTGGTGGGAATTTTTCAGATAAAAGGAAAATATTGCTGATATAGGATCCAGAGGGATCAATTGTCATGTTGGATCCAGGATGGAAAAAGATATGCTGGCCTTTGTGGATCACAGACAATTCAACTACTGTAGTAGACAGGGATGCAGAATTCTTAAGAGCAAATGCAAGTAGGGCAGAAGGCATAGTGCCACACAGATCCTATACATGGGGAGGGGTGAGGAGAGAGGTGTGGTAAGAAATCATCCCAGATGTGCAAGAGGCAGTTACTGAACAGTGCCAGATCAGGCCAGCTGGGCAGCACCTAAACTTTTGACATTCTAGGTAGTGACCATGAAGTAGGATCAGTCAGCATGTTTGTCCCTTTAGACCAGTCTCATTTATATTCTAGAATGTCAGGGTGAAATAGGGAGATGTTGGATTTAACTAGGACAAGGTCTTCTCAGAGGAGTATGATGGAGAAAGTTTCATGGTAGGTGAGAGTGAATGCAAACAATGATTTTTAATAATAGATCACAGAATAAACCAATTGAGAAGGGAAAAAAGACTTGAGTGGTAGTGATAGTAAAAAGGGTATGTGCAATAGTACAAGAATTACTAAGGTAGGAGAAGAACTTGATGAAATGATCAGAGGAGGTCTGATGGTTGCACAGTGTTCAGCATGACTGGAGTAGGAGGCTGTGGTGAGATAGGCAGCAAACACATGCCAAGTGTCTCATTGGGTGTTCTATACCCTGGTGAAAGGGGAGACACACTGTGAGACTATACTGAGAATTCAGATCTTTGGGAAGGTCAAAGAATCATTGAAATCTGTCCAGCCAAGACAACACCCATATTACAATGGAAGATTGGTAACAGGACATGAATTTCCACTGGTGCTGGGCACAGGCACACCAGATATTCCTGTCTTTTAAGATCCAGCAGGCAGTTACTGGAACCCAGGTGATACTGGCTAGCATTCCATTGCTCTCTCCCAAAGATGGAGTCTGCATCATGTGTTCCTCCTACCACATATTTCCTAGTCAAAATCCTGTTTGGGCATGTCTGAAAGAAGAAAACTGAAATCATATTCTTAGGACCTAGTTGGGAAGGAAGTTTGAAAATTAGGTTTCTGGGATCTACCTTGGAAATGCAAGTCTCATTCAGGGAGAAATTTCCCAAATGTAAGAAAGATACTCAGAAGAAGCTGTGGAGCCAGCACCTCATTTGTAAACTGCAGGTTTTTATGTATTTACTATAAAACTCCAACCACTTTTCATAATGCAATAAATGTTTTCTGAGTAAATTTGTAACAAATAAGTAAAGAAATCTTTAGGCATAGCTATTTCTTTCTCTTTATTTTGAAACTGTACAGAACAATCCTGAGATTTAAGGCATACTTTTAATGCTCTAAAAAATGCCCACTTTAGTTCACATATTTGTAGGATTTAAGGTGGGGATGAAGTGTCAAAACAATGAGCCATTTGTACTGTCATTAATTTCAATGTAACTGTCCAACAGAGGTGCTAGATCTCTGATAATTCTTCAGAACACAGAACACAATGAATATTCATTAAGCAGATATTTATTGAGCCTCTAACATGACTAGGCAATCTTCTAAGTGTCAGCATACAGAACTGAACCAGGGATAAAAATCCTTGCTCTGATGGCACAAATGTATGCTTTCTATTTTAAATTATGTTTAAGTGATTACAAAATAAGAACATATTTATAGCAGGGTCAAAAGTTCAAGAAGAAAATAAAATCACCTATGATAGAACCAACAAAATTCTTGTGCTCTTTGATACATATTTTTACAGCTTTTCCTAAGTATAGAAGCATATACATTTTATTTCAGAAACAGACTATTTACCTAAACTCACAGTTTTCTATCTTGTTTTTATACACTTGATATTATGGATATTAACAAATATTTACTTATATCATTATATAGTTTATACAGCATTTTAATGTATATACATACTATTCTGTCAAATAAGTACCATCAGCAGACACATTTACACAGTTTCTAATTTTTCACTGTTATAAACAATGCTGCAGTGAACATCCTTGTACATTTTTATCTTCCTACTTATCCAACTATTACTTTGGAATCACTTCACAAATGTGCAATAGCTAGATCAAGGTGTAACCATATTTTAAGATTGTTACTATGCATACCAACTGCCCCTACAGAAAAAAAAATCCAACCAACTTCATGTTTGACTGTGGTGTATAAGAGAGTGCCTATTTCTCACACCCTTTCTGATTTGTCTTTTTTGACTATTAATCATCTTCTGATGATTGAGCCAGGGACTCTCTGCAATAGGCAGAAAGGTAATTGGCAGCTGTCACTAGATAAGTCAACAGATTTTTAAATGTGTGCCGTTTACCCATAAGGATTACCTGTGTCCAGTGGGATCCTTACTTGTTTCATGCTGATGCTAAAGAGATTTTTGAAGGGAGAACGGAAAAGAGGAAGGCAAATACATTAGGAAAATCTCCCCTTATCATTATTATCAATCTATCTTTTCATGAATGATCAATATTAATTGCACCAAAAACTGTAATTACACAATGTTGGCACTGAGTCAAATTCAGCTCTTCAGGTAACATTTACACCCAGTACACAGAATGACTACAGGTAAATGGAATTATAGTCAAGATGACATACTACGCAGCATTCAGTAACAAACATGGCAATTGAGAATGTATCTTCCATCCCTTAGAATACTCACATCCTATCCAGGCACAATCTCTAGAATTTCAAAGAGATGGTACTTGAATGAGTAGTCATTTTTCTCTCTCCTGCGTTTGTTCCACTTTACAATTTATGATAGTTAACACTGCCTGATGTACACTGAATGTCAAAATATTATAAATATTAATTTATTCTATTCTAATAATATTAGACTTAATCTTCCCATTTTATTGTTGAGATCAAAATATATAGACTAAGGTCATAGTGAATAAATGGCAGATTCTGCACTTGAAATCAGCTTTATTGATAACAAAGTTTATAAATAAGTTTATTCTATGTGTCAAACTCTCTTAAGTAGTGTCAATCACTCCTTAACACTAGCAATAAGAGTAAGGTCCAGTGACACAAAACAAGAAGTCTTTTGCCTCTAATTCAAAATTTTTCACCACTAATTCAGAATTCTGTTACCTATGTATGTAAGGTCTCACAGAAATGAGGGACTCTAAGAAAAACCTTCATTAACTAGTAAAATCACCTGGAATGCATATACTTTTTATTACTATTATCAATGCTGACAGGACCCCATCTCTCTCCTCCCTCTCCTTCTCTGGCCTGCCTCCTCCCTGTCCACAGCCTAAATCCACTATACTTTAACCTCCTCAGACCAAGAAAGCTCTTCATAATCGGAACAGAGATTAGGCAGCTCCTAGTCTCAGTCACAAGTGACACATCTGTATCTCTATAGATCCAATCGTTAGTGCCAGATGTGGGCTCTGACTATGGTATTAGTCTAATCTTGCTTCACCCAACTGTGCCTCACCACCTCATTTGAATCAACCTCAACTGGGTAGACTACAAAGTCCATCTATTGCTTTCACCTTGACCTCAGCTTTTCCTTGAGACCACACCTCCCCAATTGAACAGACAAGTCCTCTGCTGGCACACGGACTGCCTTTGTCCCAGCAGAGCGAGATCTTCATATGCTGTTTAGAAAGTGCCTTCTTGACCCTGCACCTCCTGGGAATTCGGATTGAGCATCTTCTTGATGGGAGTATTGTGTGGGATCAGTTTCCTTCAATGTCTTTCTTTTACCTTCATAATGATCATGAGGAATAACTCCTATTAGCTTCTTACTTTTCACAGACAGTCCACGTGACTGCAGCAGTTTGAATTATTCTGACCTACCAAAATTCATCTTGATATACAATGCCCAGTGCAACAATATCAAGAGGCAGATCCCTTAGGAGGTAAATGAGTCACGAGAACTCTGCTCTTTTGAATGGGTTTGGCACCTTTATAAAAGGGCTTGAGGGAGCAGGCTCATCCCTTTTGCCCTTCTGTTTTATGAGGAAACAGTAACAGGAAGCTACTTGGGAGGTAGAGATTACTTACTAGATATCTAATCTGCCAACACTGACCTTGGACTTTTAGCCTCCAGAATTGAGAGCAATAAGTGTTTCTTATTTATAAATCACCGGGACTAAAGTGTGTTGTTATAGCAGCAGAAGCAGGCTAAAACAGGCATCTAGCTTTTATAGTACAGAGCCAGGATTTGAGTCCAGATCTGCTAAGTACAAGCCAATGATTTTTCACTTTATAACAATGAAAAGAAACCAGTCAGATCAGGGAAAATCTTTTGAAACACAAATGTTCCTTTTCCATGGCTTGATTTAGTGAGTCTCAGCTGATCAAAAAAAATAAATAAATATATCTGTGTATATATATATATATATATATATATATATATATATATATATATACCTGTATCTTGCCCACATGAGTCTTTCATTCACTCCACCCCCAAGGCATCAGGGCTAGAGACACATTCATGCATAGAGCGGGCAGCTACCACCTTGCATAGTAGCTACCATGTCAGAAATGAAGCATGATCTAAGGACAGAGGAAGGTGTAGTCAAGGCTTAATAATAGATTAAAAAGTTAATTGACCTATGCAAAACTTAAAATGCACAGAAAATGATAGAAGTGTAAAAAATATTTCACTGCTTATCTTATACCCCACATGGTCCCCTCAGCAAGATGTGTCATCCCCACATGAGTCCCTTGCAAAGGTATTCCAATTAGAGAGACCTTAGGCATCTCAACATGTAAAATAACATTCAAAAGGATTATGATTATATAACATGTCACATTCCCCACCAAGCCAAAAAAAAAAAATAGGAGAAAAAGAAAAATTCTGCTGTATTGCTCTTTTGGTTAATTGCCCTCATAGACTAATCAAGAAAGAGAATGATTCTGTCTCTTCCTCTAACCTTTTGATCTAGTCCCTACTAGGGTTTATTTCATTTTCTTGAAACCACTACAGAATACAAGAAGGTGATCAAGGCTGAAGTCATCTGCTATGCAGTCTTCCCTGTCTTGACACATTTTTTTTTTCACTAAACCGAAGCATGTAAGCTCTCTATTTAATAAATCACAGCATTACTACAGCTAATTGTTACAGAATTTCTTGGCAAAATGCTTCATTATTTAAGCTAAGCAATATTTTTTGAAATGTGTTGCAACAGTTATGTTAACTGATTATAATTAGAATTCTAGTTGAGATATTATGTCCTCTGTATCATCACACACACACACAGAGTCTTGGAATTGACAAAGCTAGTTTACAGCAAAAGAAGAGTCAATTACTAAGACAGTCTTTATACCATGAAAAATATTACTGGAAATCCTATTAGGATCTAAGTAGACATTGCACTGTATTATGAATATCAATACCATTACTTTTCAAGCTTTCCCAATCACTCAAGCCAGTGCAGTACAGGGGTTACCTAGAAAACAAATGTGATAGCATTTATCATATTGCTCCTTGTCTGTAAACAAAGAATTTGTATCTTTCCTCTCTACAGCACTTTCTTAAATGTCATTCAATACTAACTAGAGAAAGACAATAATAACAGCTTCAGAATCAGAATTATCATGTAGGTTGTTGGTAAGCATTTTAAGATGTGAAGAAAAGAGCCTTTCATTTTTGTCTGGTCGCAAGGTGCAAAGGGATATGATCAAGTTTTCTATCACTTGACCAAGAGGAGTATTGAAAATACACATGACAAATTAATGTCCAAAGAGGCGGAATATGATTGATTCTACCATTCTTTTACCAAATACTTAATTTTCCTAATCCTACTAGGAGCCTGTTGAAGATAGACTTCAAGAAGGAAAACAGAATAATAAATCACTAAATGCACTCAGTGACTCTACTTGAATAAGAGGGCATTGGATGGAGAGCTTCTTCTCTTGTCACTGACATTTATTGAAAATTTCACTTAATAAAAAAGAAAATGTCTTTTGTGTTACGTGTCTGCAATCCTCACATCAATGTAGCTACCTGAGTCAAATTAGTTGCCTAATTGGAAATGGAAAAGATGGTTGTATTTTAAATAGTCCAAAAATATATTGTGGCACATGTAAGCTTTTCTTCTTCCCAGATTCTACATTTCAGTCTGTAATTGGAAACTGCCAGAGGTCACATCAAGAAGATTTTACAATTCTCTCATGATCCCTTCACAATAGAGCTCCAGTCCATAATAATCAATGTGAATGCTGTTTTCTATTGCCAAGTTCAGTCAGAACATTGCTTACATACTATCTTGAAGAAATGAAACATAAAACAAGTTTTGTGTCAGGATAGTTCTCTATTCTCTCATCTTCCCCTTCAAAGAAAGTTTCTCTCTTCCTTTCTTAATTTACTCCATTTACCTGTACTATAAAACTTATTCCTTCCTATTCCTTCACATTTTCCATGATAATTAAATCCCACAGGCCTCTCCTTGGCTTCTTCAATTAACCTCTCCATTTTGGTTTTTATGCTTCCATCTTCAAAATTTCTTAGGTTACTCCTATTTTAAATAAACTTCTACCAATTGTGCTCAGTTAATTTAGCAATGACCTCTTTCTAGTAATTCTAAATGGCATTTTCTAACTGATCTTGACCTATTTCTTTATCAAGGTTCTTTTTCTTCCTTGATTTCTATAATGATGCCTGATCTTAAATTATTTCCCCACTTTTCTTTCCTTGACTTTTCTATTGCTCACTTCTCAGCTGTGTTTCTGTTAAGTCTTTATTCATAAATCTTCCATCTGAGTATTTCTGTGATTTAAATCACTAGCTTCAGCTCTACCCTCTCTATGTATGATTATGTGTTATTTATGGAAGGCTGACCTCCGGATTTTTGGACTGCTTACACAGTGACTCTGCCCAAGTGTTTCTTGTCAGTTTTGTCGCTGCTCTTTCTATTCATGATGACTTCAGGATCCTTCACTAGGTTCTCTGCTTTCTGACTAATTGATGGAAAAAAAAAAAAAAGAGGGAGCTTAAAGGATTACATATGAGCTTTGAGTTTTGTGTCCTTTGGTTTTGTTTTGTTTTTTTTTTTTAATACTCACACTGGTAGTTACACCTGTCACTCTGAGGCTACATTACATTGGACATAACTCAGTGATATGATTACACTTAAGTGGAAGAGAGACTGTAAAGTCAAGATACATCAAGGAGGAATTGGAAATGAGTTCTAGTGAGCATGTGGCCATGTCTGCTGACTCCCAACTCCTGTCACCAGCCTTGACTAACACCTCAGCAAGCCCTTCTTTCACTTTTGCTAGAAGCTGGTCAGGCACAGCCATCTCATAATCCCCTCCAACTCAACATGTTCAAAACTATCATAGATTTTTATTTTATAAAATCCAAGTTTCATTGAATAGATGAGTAAAATCAGCAGGCCATCCAGAGAGCTAGGACCAGATACTAAGCCATAGATCAAGCCTCATAATTCCCATTCCCTTCTAGGTCCAGCAAAATCCGTAAGCACACTACCCCCATTTCTCTCACTCATCTCACTCTCATCTCTCAAAGTGCTTTCCCACAGTTTCTGCCTCCTCATTCTTCTTTCTAGTTATCATAATATCTTCCTCTCATCTTTATTCCTCTTTTCATAAATGATTTTCTGTTCTCAAAAAGCTTGCTTAATCCTACTGATTTCATTAATGTTCTAGTCTCAAGCTACTAACGCATTATAATTTTATTATTTATAATTTATGATATAAATATTTATAATTTTTATTCCTTTTCATCCTGAGGACAATTTCCATCCTTTCATTTTCATTTAATTTTTATTCTTCATCTTTCATTACTCCTTATTACTCTAAAACATTATTATGTAAATATTTTCTACCTGGACCCCTAACTCTTTGACTCTCTCAATTTCATTGGCACTCCAATGCCATATTCATTTTCAAACCATTTTCTAGGGCTGGAGAAGTGGCTCAGCAGTAGAGCACTTGCCTGGCATGCTCAAGGACCCAGATTACATCCCCAGCACCACATACACAATTAAGTGAAGAAAAAATAAAACCCAAATGAAAAAATAAAATTGACTCTCTCTCTTTACAAAATTCATGGAGTCAAACAAAAATGGATAGTTATTGTTTAAAAATCATTTTGGAAATCAAGGATTTTCAAAAGCAGGCTACGTACTTCCTCTATAAACCCATTTCCTGGTACTTTCCTTTAAGGACAGAAAGATTTTCTCTTTTGCCAATGAGATATATGTGTAATCTAAGACATTCATTCATTCAATATAGTACTCAAAGCACTGTGTGGGAATATGGTCTTTATCTTCTACATACCTACATTAAAACTGACAAACATTAAAGAAAATGTCAACTTTTGTAAAAGAATCTATGTGGCATAAAGAAAAGACTCAAAACAATTGCCTAGAGAAATTAAGAAACTCATGCTTGATATGACTCATTTGGGACCCCAAAATATGAACAGCTTTATAAGTACAGATTAAAGATGCAGACATATGAAAAATATATGCTCTATTCAAGGAATTGTTAATGGTTCCATACAATTAAATATCAGAGAAAAATGATATTTACATGGGCTGGAGAAATATGTGTGAGCTCAAATCAGGAGTTAACTCTTTAGGCCTTGAATTGAAATTTTACTCTTGAACCTAAAGACTATGAGGAATCAATGAGTTTGTTAAGGAATGGAGTAACATGATCTGACAGAATGTTAGAAAATTAAAACTGGCAGTGACAGGAGGTTGAACTTTACCAGTTATAGTGGAAGAAAAGAAACAAAATAGAAAACTAATGTTAAGTGTCCAAAGAAAGGATCCTATAAACCTGTCCTGAAAAATAGAGAGAGATGAACCTGAGGAGAGAGAAAACGGTGGATTAGAGGATAGATGAACCTGGGGAGAGAGAAGACAGTGGATTGGAGGATGGATGTGCTTCCCATCTGCTGCTCAGCACCAGACTGAGAAAGCGGGGAGACTGCTCCCTAACAAGGTCAGTAACTAAAACATATCAAGTCACTGAAACATAGCAATAAACTTTAAAAGAAACCATAGAGACACAGAAAGTGAGAATACTCAAAGATAAATTAAGAACAATACATTAGTAGAGATGCACCAGCTTCACCACCAGTGGCAGCAGCCATGGAACTGAGGAGATGGTGAACACAGGTAGGGAGAAGACTACACAGCTGGCAGATAAAAAAAAAGAAAGAAAGAAAAATTAGCTTGGGAAATCCTGTGGATTAGAGAGGAAGGCTGATTTTAATAGACACTGAGTCAGTGGAGGCAGTGAGTTAGGAAAACCAACCAAAAATCTGTCACCCCAGAAGCAGATTGTACAGCAGGACCTGGATTGCTGACTTGGAAAGCATTTGCAGGCATGGAAAACAGTCCTAGGAGAATGGAAACTGGTAACTGCACAGCACGGATACCATCTATGGGGACTGCACAACAGCCAGCAGACCGGAGATCAGAAGTCATAAAAGAAGTTACCAGAAGTTGCCCACTGATTCCCCAAGTATGCCTGAACCAGAGTGACAAAAACAGGCACAAAGAAACTTGTGCCTGGACCATTCAGACTCTGAACACCAGGATACTCTAGATACCAAGGACAGAGAGATCCCATAGTTGGCTGGTGCCACAAGAGCTATTGGTAAGATGCCTATAGTGGTCACTCAGGAAGTGTGCACTCCAGGGTAGACATTAGTAATTCATATTCATAGTAAAACCTGTGGAGGTTTAATGTCCTAAAAGTGAATTTTTTTTTTTTTAGAAAGAGGGGACAGTGTGAGAGAGAGAGAAAAAGAGTGAATCAATTTTTATTTAGTTTTTCAGGTAACCTTCATTACTCAGACACTTCATTGTGCATGTGGGTGCTGGGGTTTGAACTTGCATACTTGCGCATGCCAGGCAAGTGCCGTAACTGTCAGGCCATTGCTCCAGCCCCTAAAAGTGGATTTTAATGAAGGTGTTATAGATCCAGACATCCAGTGGGGATCAACATTTCCCCAACAACAGGAGGTATGGATGAAATCCCTAATACCCACCCACAGAGTTCCAAAGTTCAGCCAAGACTAAACTCCAACTACTAGAACTTCCAATTTAGAACTCTGCACAACCCCCTCTATAGGAGCACACAATTTGTCAGCAGACCCAGGATACCCCTTCCTATACTGGGAGATTGGATGCTGAAAGCTACTAAAACCAGTTTTGGCTCCTAGTCACAATGGCTGCCAGATAGACGAGGAACACAAAGACATTAGATTTAACAACTCCCAGCCCTTGATCCAATGGTTATAGAGCCCAAAATAAATGTAAAGGATGAACATCCCTACCAACAGTTTTGACCAGCTCAGCAGAAACAAGCTCTTTCTCATTCAAATATTTTCTCAGATGTTTTCTATTTTCTCTTTCAATTTTTATCTCATTTTTCCTCTGTATCACCTCATTTTAATATATTTTTAAATTTTTTGCTCTTATTTTTAAAAAATAATTTCAAATACAATTTCATTGTGATTTATTACTTTTTATTTCTCCATTTTACAAGATTTTTTTGTGTGGATGTTTGTGTTATCACTTTGTGGATAGGCATATATCCACTTTAACTGTTTTCTTCCATATATTTTTATTATTTAGCCCTTGTTTGACTTAGGGGGTGTATAATAATGTCTGGGTTTGAGTTGTTCTGATATTACATTTGCTTCTCTCTTTTTACCTTGGTATTTCTTTCTCTTATTGCTCCTTCTTCTGTCTTTCCCCCTACCAACAGCCAAATTTTCCTGTTCCCTCTTCCTATCCTGCTTTTTTATTACTTTTAGTTAATTTTTAAATTTTTCCTTCTTTAGCACCAATATCTGCTGCCTATCTTCTGCTTCCCCTAGGTTCATTTTTTTAACTATTTTAAACCTTCTCTTGCCTTCCTACCCCATTTTCTCTTAGTGCAACAAAGTCTAATCCCACTAAATAAAAATAGTATGTAGTTTATGTAATTCCTACCTCATTCATGTTGTTGTGATTATTAATACAGTGGATGATGTAGTAGAAACCTACTGTTTAATGACTGATCTAGTTCATGATATTGTATAGCTGGTGCTCATGTTAAATGCTGCCATCTTAATTCCTATACAGATGGCAATTAGTGTTGTAGATGTCAAGGTAGGCACCAAAACTTTATCTTAAGGTGGTACATCTGTAACTAACATTAGTCCTACTCCTGGTTTCCCCCTTCCTCTAAGAGGGGCTGGAAAGTATCTGGGAGAATTCAAGATTACAGAGTAAAGATATTGCTGCTGAGCAATACTCACAAGTCAGCCAAATAATAATGAATCTCATGACTCACACAATCTAGACCCACCTGAGTCTCAACTTTACTTTTGTGGAGACCAAAACCTCAAAACAACCAAACCAAAAAAAAAAAAAAAAAAACAGGCCTCAAGGAAGAATAGCAAGAGGGTGTTCACAAGTCACACTCATGGACATCTACTTATATATCAAAAACAGAGAACCCAAAGCAAAAAGATAACTACACAGAAAAGACCACCTGTACAAAAGAGAAAGGGAATCCATCTCAATTCATGTGCAGGTTCAAGACCTCTGAGAACATGAGTAAACAGGCAAACAAATTTCACCCCAAAATACACAATCCGGCAACAATGTATCCCACAGATATGGAAGTAAATGAAATTCCAGAAAAAGAATGTTAAATTTGATTATTAAAAAGGTCAATGAACTAAAAGATCTACAGAATGAATTAACAGATCATATATTGGAGAGAAAAGACCATTTCAATAAAGAAATATAGGAATAGGAAAGAAACCAATCAGAACTCTCCCAAATGAAAGATACAGTGAATCAAGTTAAAAATTCACTTGAAAATATCACCAACAAAATTGATTGCATAGAAAATAGAACTTTGGGCCTTGAAGACAGAACTTCAGGCCTTAAAGATAGGGTATATGATCTTAAATATAGACAACAAAGGGGAAAAATAAATACCATGATCATAATATACAAGAACTCTGTCATAGCATCAAACCTGAGAGTCACTGGGATAGAAGAGAACATGGAGATGCTGGCTAAAGTCATCAATAACATTATCATTGAAGTAGTAATAAAAAACTTACCCCATATTGGAAATGAGATAGACATTAATATACAGGAGTGTACTTGACCCAAAATAAACAAGATCATAATAGAAATTCCAAGACACATCAAAATCAAACTGATTAATGCAGAAAATAAGGAAAGAATATTAAAAACTGGGAATAAAACACATCAGCTCACAATTAGATGAAAACCTGTGAGATTCACTTCCAATTTCTTGACTTAGACCTTACTGTCAAGGAGGGCCTAGAATAAGATAGTCTAAGCTCTAAAACATTGCAGATCAAGATTGCGACATATAGCACAGTTGTTCTTCAAAACTGATGGAGAAATTAAAACTTTCCATAATAAAAGTAAACTAAAAGAATTCATAATGATGAAATCAGCATTACAAAAAATACTCAAAGATAAATGTACACAGAGTAATCCAAAACAAATCCCCAAACTCTCAATAGATGAAGATCATTAGAAATGTAACCAACTAAATGAAACAGAAATATAGCACACAAATCAAAACAGTAGGAGACTACAAACACATATCCACAATAATAGTGAATATAAGTGGTCTCAATTTCTCATTTGACTGATATAAATTAGCAGAATGGATGAAAAAAGAAGCTCCAACTATACACTGTTTTCAAAGACTCATCTCATAGGCAGAGATATCCACAGGCTGAAGTTGAAAGGATGATAAAATACATTCCAGACAAACAGAGTAGGAAAACAAGCAGGAGTAACCATTCTCCTATCCAGCAAAGCAGATTTCAAACAAAGATTAATCAGAAGAGACAAATAAGGCCAATGAATGATGGTAAAGGGAGCAATTCAACAAGGAAATGTGATAGTAAGTATATGTGGCCCATAGGTCTGTGTACCCAATTGTATAAAACAGAACAACTTCTTAATATTAAATTCCAAATAGACTCAAATACAATAGTAGTAGACAGTTCATTAAAACAAAATCAATAAAGATTATTAACTCAGATAATACTATAAATCAAATAGACATAATAGACTTTTACAAAATATTTCACCTAAAACAACTGAATTAACCTGCTATTCAAGAGGTCTTGGAAACCATTCCAAAATTATATCATATTCTATGTTCCAACATAAATCCTAGCAAATATTAAAAATTAATATAATCCATTTATTCTATCAGATTACAATGGAATGAAAATTAGAGATGAAAATGGAGATATCACCACAGATACTTCTGAAGTCCAGAAGATCATTAGAAACAATTTTGAAAATTTATACTCCAATAAACTGCAAAATACAGAAGACACTGACAAATTTCTAAATACAAATGACCTGCCCAAATGGAACTGGGAAGACAGAAACCTAAACAGATGAAAATTAAGTATTCAGTTGAAACAGCAAATAAGAGCCTTCCAACAACAAAGCCCAAACACATGGATTTTCAGCTGAGTTCTAATAGACCTTTAAAGGCAAACTAACACCAGTCTTTCTCAAATTATTCTTAGGAAATTACAAAGTGACAATATCCCCCTCCTTCAAAGCAGCAATTATTCAAGGTGTCTTCAAGGCATCAGGCATATAAAATCATTTATTTTGTGCCTGAGACCCCAATCAACAGGAAAGATAGAAAAGACCAATGGGATTCTTTAAAAAGTCTTAGAAAGTTTACCCAAGAAACTTATCTTCCTTGACCTAGTTTACTTCATAAAGCTTTACTAAGGGCTAGAAATGCTCTAGGCCTAAGCCCTTATAAAATGTTGTATGAATGACAAGGTTTATGGTTTTGGAGGTCACAGTCCGTAGGCAGCAAATTCCATTATTTGGCGCTCAAGTTAAGGTGGAACATCATGGTGGAAATGTGTGGCAGGAGAAAGCAGCTCAAGGTACTTTAGTCAGGAAGCAGAGTACTCCATACACCAGAGACAAAATATATATATATCCTAAAGACATGCCCCCAAGCACCCACCTCCTCCAGCCACACCCATCTGCTTTCAATTAACATTCTGCTAATCCCTATGAAATGATCAATTCTCTGACTGAGCGAATAATCCAATCATTTCACCTCTAAGTCTTTTTGCATTGTCTCACACATGAGCTTTTGAGGGACACCTCACATCCAAACCATAATAATATAATATAAATATACTACAAGGAACTTCACCTTTATGTATATATATATATATATATATATATATATAAAGAAATTATCAATCAAAACTAAGCAAACAAAAAGAATATAAGCACAGTAGAGGAAAGAGAACAGGGAGAGGGAGCAGGGAATATAAGGGGGAAATAGGGCTTAAACTCAAATTCCATGCATGTAGGATTTTTGTCAACATGGATCAAACTACTACATATATCCGTTATGCATTGATAAAAAAATAAATAAATAAACAAAGAGGTGTACCCAAACAAGAGATAGTTGAGAAAAAGCATCAACAGGGCCAGATAATGATCACATACAGCTATTTGAGGGACAGAAGAGACTCTAAAGTAATTTCATATATCTAACCTAAGGAATGGTCTAATACATAAACTTGCCATAAATGAGGAGAGACAATGTTGAAGAAAGAAAAGATAATGAGGTAAACTTTAGACACACTGAGTGGACATGTCAAAATCATACACATTGCAATTATTGGGAGAAGAAATCATCTAGCATGAACAAATAAAATTAAATGAATATTAAATATAAAAGTTCACAAAAGACTCAAATAAGTGGTCACCATTTATTTGTAAATGGTCAGTGAGTCACAGGAGAATACGATGAGTCTCGAATCCCAAATACTATGAGAAGGTTCATTAATATGAGAATTTCAGAGTGTGAGTTCCATTTGACAGTTTAAAAGAACATGGGCCTTTGCTGTTGGAATTCCCTTGAATGGTGAGTACATGTTATGGTTTCGATATTAGGTGTCCCCAGGACTTCCTGTGTGAAACAATGTACAAAGCTTTAGAGGGGAATTGAATGGCTTGTAAGAGGATTAATCTAAACATTGCATTAACCACCTGATAAAGATTAACTGAGTGGTAACCATAGGCAAGTAGGGTTTGGCTGGAGGAGGTGGGTCATTGGGGGTGTGCCTTTGGGGTATATATTTGGATATCTCCCTCACTCTCTCTCTATCTCTCTCCTTCCTGGTTGTGTCCTGAGTTGCTTCCCTCCAACACATTCTTCCACCTGATTGTCATCCTAACCTGGAGGAATGGAATCAGCTCTCTATGGACTGAGACCTCTGAGATCATGAGCCCCAAAATAAACTTTTCCTCCTTAAAGTTGTTCTTGTCACGTCCTTTGGTCATAGCAACAAAAGAAACTGACTAAAGCAATACAGAAGCCCTACTGCAAAGCACTGACTAGTGTGAAAGGTCAGAATATGGAGACTGCATAGATTACTCTTTCAAGGAGCTTGCTCTGAAGGCAAGAAGGATTCAGTACCAACTATCAGATGAATGAATCCTTATCCACCTTCTCCTGCCCTTAAAAATCTTTCCCTCCTTCTCAGATCCCACATCAGTCAGAACTCTGCCACTTCTTCCGTATAACAATGTGCCATGCAGCAGCCACAAAGTGTCCACATGTTAAAGACCACCTTTGTGCACACTATTCCATAAAATTTAGCATTTCACTGTGATCTAAATATTTTGAGGGATTTATGTCTCCCTAGTTCAATAGATTATTCTCTTTAATATAGAAAGTATGTATTCACATATTCAGTCAACCATGTAACAAATATATATGATTTAATATGTGAAAGACATTATTGTGGATGCTAGGCTATAGAACTGGATAAAATCAGCTCAATTTCTACCTTCAGGATGCTTACTTTCTAGTCAGATGACAAATCCAAAGGACAAACAAATAATGCGTATGCAATGTTTGCATGCTGGAAAGCCACCTAGTGTGGAGTTTAAAAGCACAACCCACAGAGCTAGGTGGCTTGCTAGGATCCATCTTGGTGCTGGGGAAGCCCCTTAACCTCTCTTGGTTTTGTCAATGATAAAATGGGACTAATGATATGGTAGAGTGCTATATGTAGTTAGAATAATTAAGTAAGTTAGTGTTTCGTCAGTGCTTAGAATAGTTTCTTGCTCAGAGTTTAGTGTTTTTTTTTTTGTTGTTGTTGTTGAATAGGTAAATACTAAAGGGCACAACATAGAAAATAGAAGGAAATATAGGAGGGTTTAGAACTTTAAATCATGGCTTCTAGGAAAGTGAGATTTTGGCAGGATTGAAGGAAGTCAGACGGTAAAGTAGCATTTTGATATTTTATGGAAGAACATTCTAGGCAGAAATAAGCACAATTAAAAGAGCAATAATGCAAGAGTTTGCCCTCTGAGGAGCTATAATGAGGCTGTAGTGGCTAGGCTAGGACACAGTGAGCGTGACAGCTAGATTAGGCACAACTCAAGGAGGTGGGAGGGATAGAACATGGTGCTAATGCTAGGCCTGGGTCCCAGGAATTCTGAAATATTTTTTAAAATTGTCATTTACACAAAATTCACTCTGGCTACTAAGTACAGTACATAGTTCAAAATGAGTAGGAAACTGTTTATGAAGTCATTGTAATGTATCAGATAGAAAATGTTAGGAGTTTTGACTAGAAAGAGTGGTTAGATGATAAAATATAGTCATTTCTGAGATAAATCTGATAGGTTTTGATGTCAGATGAGATGTGAGGTGTGAGAAAAAGAGATGGGTTAAGGGTTGTTCAATAGTTTTAGCCTAAACCACTGGAAAAATGGAATTGCAATTAGCTGAGATGAGAATTATTACAGGAAGACTAGTTTTAGGAAGGAAATCAGGAATGTGGTTGTAGATATATGAAGTGTGAGATGCCAACTGCCCATCCAGGTTGAGAGGTAAAGTACACAGCTGAGTCTGCTGTTCATAAGGGAAAGTCGAACTGCAAATATCCACCTGGGTATTATCAGTGATAGATAGCAATTAGAGCCACAGGCGTGGGTAAAATGATCTGGGAAATAGGCATAGTTAAATGACAGGAAGAAATGAGAGAGAGAGAAGAATGGATTGATCTTTGGAGTGCTCAAAGGTTTACAGAAACCAATGATCCCAGCAGGAGACAGCGAAGAGACATCAAGTGAAGCAAAGGAAAACCAGAGAAATGTAGAGTCCTGGAATCCAAGTGAAAAAAGCAGTTCAGGGAAGACAGGGGATGGACTTCAGCAAATGATGCCTAGAGGTCAATTAACAAGAAAACCAAGGTTGAGGCAGGAGGATCACAAGTTCAAAGATAGTCTCAGCAACTTAGTGAGACCTTGCCTCAAACTAAAAATAAAAACAGACTGGGGATGTGGTTCAGTGGTTAAGGGCTCCTGGGTTCAATCCCAACTACAATGAAAGAGGGAGAGGAGAGATAAATAAGAATATGTTAGATTTAGTGTCACAAATCTCTGGTGAAGTTGAAAAGGTGAGATTCAATGGAGTCATGAAAGAAAAATCTTAGGATGAAGAGATGGTAGAAAATAGGAATCAGAGAAAATCAGCAGACTTTTTCCCCCCAAGGAGTTTGTTATAAACATAAGGAAGGAAATGAGGTGATACACTGACTGTTAAGTAACTAAACAGAACTTAAAATTTTTTAAGGAAAATGTTTTACACTAGTGGAAAAGACCCAGTAGAGAGAAAAGAATAGTGAAGCAAGAGAGCAGTAGCGTTTCCATCCTGGTGGATCCTGAAGCTCATTCTTTGCCTTCAAATTACACTTTTCATGCTGCTCCTATTTATTAACTCAGTTTAATCAGCAAAAGTCCGAAGCACATTTTTCACTAACTTTGCTGTCATTAGTTTTATTAACCCCTCTTCCATCTGTTTGACAAGAAATTTGGAAATGACGTGAATCTCTAGAACATTACCGCTACTCCTAACCTTATATGAAAATTTCAGCCCCCTGAAATTTCTACATGAATTTCTACAGAAATTCATGTATGTGGAACATGCTCATGGTCTCAATCTTACCTTGAGAAATTGTTCTCTTTTATTTTATTATCTCACTACTCTCTGAGACCTCCTGGACAATCTGACCATACTATCGTTATTACTAGTTTAAATTATATTTTCTGCTTTGTTGTTCTTCCATACTAACCTCTAGAGCAGAACCTGTTGGTAGATCCATACAAAGATACAAATGTGTCTCCACTAAACCTTTGCTATACTCAGAAATCATTTCATTTATTCCCATTCAACAGGTTTTTCCATAATTCACAGTGGTTACTCAAATCCCTCAGGTCCTTATTGTACATTTCCCTCTTATTGCAAGATTCTGGTTCACTCATTAAACATTTAGTGAGAGCTTACTATGTGTAAAGTCTTCTGTTTGGCACTAGTTACACAAAGATCTTTTTCAAGGATTAGACTCATAAAGGTAAGAGAGCAGATTTAAATAATAAGTCAAAAAATAATGGAGTGGATAGCTTTATAGACCTAAACAAACAATTAAAAAAACAAATTCTAATACAATTTGGTTTGTGTCTTTTTTTTAAAGAGAGAAGGACAGTGAGAGAGAGAGAGAGAGAGAATCAATTTTTATTTTCACATGGCTTTCGTTGCTCTGACAGTTATGTACACAGGTACTGGGGTTTGAACCCATGTACTTGCACATGCCAGGCAAGATCCATAACTGCCCAGCCACTAACAGGGTTTTAAACAATTATATAAACACAGAAGAATAAATAACTTCATAAACAGAAAAATGTGAAAGATTATATGGTATCTGATTGGGAAGATCAAGAACAAACAGAAATTTGGCAAGTTCCACTAGAAAAGAAAGGACAGGACTGGGATTAAGTGGAAAGAAGGAAAGAAGGAAGGAAGGAAGGGTGAGTGGGAGAGAGGGAAAGAAGGAAAGAGAAAAAACTGAAAAGAGGGAGAGATTGGACAAAAGGTAAAAAACTAAGAAGAGAGAAATAGGACAAAAGGTAATTCTAAGCAGAAGGAATTTCTAGAGCAAAGAATTGAGGCATAAAATCATGGCTTTCTCAGGGAAACCCTACTGAATCTGATGTTTCACAAGTACGTGGAATAAGTTAAGGAATTTGGAGTTTCTAAATTTCCTTAGACATTTAAGTACCATGAAAAGTTTTTAGAAGAGTTAGAGACATATATGTGTCTCTTTGAGAAATACTACTGAATCAACATCTTATCTAGATTTAACAAACGATAATAGACCACCTTTCTCAATGGCAAAGGTCTAGTTCCAGCCTCCACAGATGAGTGGAGACATTCGACCCTTGGTTCTCTGGGTTAAGCTGATTTTACTCAGCATAACTTCTTCCATAGCCAACCATTTACCTTCAAAGGCTGCAATATCATTGTTTCTAATTGCTGTGTAATATTCCATGGTATATAAGAACGGTCATTTTAATAAATGGTACTGGGGAAATTAGATAATGCATATACAGTAGAATGAAGCTACACCTTATCTTTTACCAGCTTCAAAAATCAACTCTTTCTTAATGACTTAAATGAAAGACCTGAGACTATTATATTACTAGAAGAAAACAAGAGAAATATTTCAGGACACTGCAATATTCTGAAATTTTTTGAGGCAAAACTAAAACACAGTAAATAAAAGCAAAAATAGACAAATGAAATTGTATCAAACTAGAAAGGTTCTTTTCCTGCAGCAAAGGAACCAATCAACAGGGCAAAGAAACCACCTACAGAATTTGAGAAAATATTTGCAAACTATACATGTGTAAGGAGGTTAATTTCCAGAATATGTAAGGATTTTCAAAATTTCAGCAGAAAAATAAAACAAATAACTCAACTGAAATATGGACAATAGGACTAGAGTGGTGGCTCAGCAGTTACAGCTTTTGCTGCTGGCATGCACAAGTATGCAAGTTCAAACCTCAGCACCACGTATACAACAAAGTCTCAGAGCAATGCAAGCCACATGAAAAACTAAATAAAATTGTTTCTCTCTCTCTCTCTCTCTCTCTCTCTTTCTCTTTCACTGTCCCTCTCTCTTTTTAAAAAATAAATAAATAAAATAAAATATGGGTAATGTACTTTCTCAAAAGAAGACACACAGGTGGACAGCAAGGATGTAAGAAAAATATCAAAGAAATGCAAATCAAAACACTATGAGGGGAACTGGAACAATGGCTCTGAGGTTACTGCGCTTGCCTGGCAAGCGTGAGAACACGGGTTCCAGCCCCAGCACCATGTACACAATGAAGTGTTGGGCAATGAAAGCCACATGAAAAACCAAATAAAAATGATTCTCTCTTTCTCTCTCTTAAAAAAAAAACACTATGAGATATCAACTCACCCCAGTTATATTGACTATTAACAAAAAGACAAAAGAAAACAAGTCCTGATGTGGCTATAGAAAAAAAGGGAGCCCTTGCACACTAGTGGTGGGAGTGTCAGTTAGTAGAGCCATTATGGAAACATTACAGAGATTCCTCAGAATCTTAACAGAAGAGCTACCATATCCCACTCCACACCCTGCTCTTCTCAATACCCAAGAAATTGAAATAAACGAAGGGCCCACCAACTGATGAATGGGGAAAGAAAAGTCTGTCCATACACACAATGAAATATTACTTAGTCATAAAAACAATGAAATCTTGTCATTTGCAAAGCAACAGGAGTGGAACCGGAGATCATTGTGTTAAGAAAATAATCCAGGCACAAAATGATAAGTACTACATCATCTCATTCATATATGAAATATAAAAGTTGATTTCATGGCCATTGAGAATATAATGATGGCTCCCTGAGACTGGGGAGAGAAGAGAAGAGGGAGAAATAGGAGAGGGGTATTTAGTTTTTGGTAGACCAGAGCAAACCTTCTGCTGTGCCATTGCACAGAAGGTAGATGTACATGATAAAAATGAGCTGCTTATTTCAAAAGGCTAGAAGAATGGATTCTGAACACCTTCACCACAAAAGTAGAATAAATGCTTGAGGAGATAGATATGTTTACCTTAATTTAAACAGTACCCTATGTATATATGTGTCAAAACATTTTATGCTGTATGTATCAATTAAACTTAAGTTTGTAATGGAAAAGCAAAATCATTAAAAGTTATGTAGAGCAGGGAGTGGAAAAGAGAGAGAGAGCTGATGCAAGTTAGTGGAAACTTGTGTCAGGTTTCTAGAAGGCAAAAGACAACCGCCTCAACTAGAACAATGTTATCAGGGAAAAAAAGAGAGAAGGGGTGAGCCTTATAAAATGTCATGAAAATATCTGTGGATGGGTTGGATATAGGAGGCTAAGGAGGGAAAGTAGTAAAGCTTGACTTTGATACTTTTAACTGGGGTAATTGGGTGTACAGCGGTGCATCAATTAACAATGAACACAGGCCGCTCCAAAACGTAAGGAAAGGGAAAACAACAAACAGGTCAAGTTCACAGCACCTGTAAAACATCTGGGTGCGCACACCCCGGAGGCATGGCAATTCAGATCCGGAGCTTCTAAGTGATATTGGAGCTGGAGGTGTGTATGTAGATGTCATCAGGATGTGGGTAGAACCTAAAGTTGGAACAGTGGACAAAATCCTCTGGAGGATGTCAAGTAAGAAAAAAGAGCTCTCTAGGAGAAAACCATGAAAAAGATATACACTTTAAAGGCTGTTCAGATTGTCCCTAGAATATAGTCTCTTTACCATCTGTACTTGCCACCTATTTCCTCAATCTTATTAACCAATAAAAACTGACAAGGCTTAGGTCCTAAACTTAAATCTTAAAAAGTACTAGGCCCTAGCTTTCTTCCTTCTAGCTAACTTCTTTGTATTTTTTTCCATTTTTTATAATTTATTTATATGTTCGAAGATTTTTAGATGGTTCTTTTCAGTTTCTCTTCTATAATTGCTGGCAAAAATGTCCTAGTAGTTGCAGAGTAGAGAATTCTTTCATCACTTGTTTGTAGGCATACTATTTCATTTGAAGATTCTGTGATTTTTTCCCACTTTCACCCACTTTGTTTGTCTAATGCATACATGCACTTTGTTCTCAGAAGTAAGCTCTGGCACATGGTGGCTGCTGCAGGGCTTCCTCTTGACCTGTGGTTCTTTCAGAGTCCAGCACACTCTGTGGCATCACAAAGTGACCTTCAGATGCCCGGGGAACTTGGGCAGGATGCCCGGGGAACTTGGGCAGTTTACTTACTATAAAGTTCCTGACTAAATTCATCTATGCCACAAGGTCAGTAATCACAAAAACTAGTTTTTTTTGTTTTTTCTGTTGTTTTTTTTTTTAATGCAACAACCCATATGAAGTCTGCACCCTTAAGTGCAAAGGGGTCATGTCTAGTTACCACATGGCTTGATTTCAGCAATAGAATTGAAACAGGAAGAAAAAATAACATCCTGATCCAATATAAATTGGTAGATTTCTAGATTTTTATTTGAGTACATTCAGATGGGAAACTACCCTTCTTAATGGATTAGAAAGTTAATTGAGCTGCATTATGCTTGAAAGTGGCCAGAGAAAATGGAAAATAAGGGTACTCATCTTTTGCCCCACTCATATATTTAAGCTTTCCCTTTGTCCTTTTAACTCATACCATCAGCACTTAATGTATAGATAACTCATTTTAAAATTGAAAGAGTTATAGTATTATAATTTTTATAATTTCTCCTTGCTAACACTCATATATTACTTTTAAAGCACTCAGCAAAATACATTCCAATGATTCCTGCACCTCACAACCTTTATAGAAATTTCTTGGTCAGTGATGAAATGCTGGCCTACACAAGATTGAATATAATAACCACTGAATGAGGTAAGCAATAACATTATTCTTACATGTATGCACTCTCACTTCAAGAATTTTTAAATTCTTTACATGTTTTTAAGGATTTCAAAAATTTTCCTTAAATCTAAAATCAGGTTCTGAGTTCTCACCAATCCTTAATTTAAGAGAATCTCATACCACGAGCAGAGTTCGCAATTGCTTGTTCCTCTGCAGGCCAGAAATATAACGCACCTTCTCCCTCATACTATAGTCCTCGTGAGCATCCATTTACCTTCCATCCTGCAGAAAATGGACCATAGATTCTTATTCTTTGTTTTTCCTTCTAACCAGTTTTTAATCCCTAGTATTGCTTTCACTTTCTGATCTTCTTTTATGATTTAATGTTTTAAAGTCTTTGAGATTTCTGCTAAAGCTTTCATTTCTATCCTGTAACTAAAAATAAAAACACAAACAAAAAGCAAAACAAAAATAAAAAACCTACTTCAAATATTCTTCAGGGTAGTAAGGCTGTGTTCCCTTACTTGTGCATGGTTGCACATCATGAAGTTTGATAACCAAAGACTTCTACAGGTAGCCCTGTGATTTCTGCCTACATATTTGTGAGGGATGGGGAGAACCAATCAATGATGGGTGGATGACTGCAGAGCACAGACTCTATGAAGACTCAAGGCTATTTCCACACTGCTTTTAAGCGTCACTAATTTCAGTAGTACGTGATCTAAAATTCCTTCCCGCAAGGATCCTGTCTTCTTTCCAGAAGATTCTTTTTCTCCACCCACACTAAATGACAACATTCCCTTCCTCCATCAACAGCTGTACCTCTTTCAGTTCTTGCATCAGATGTCACAGGCCTGCCTAACACTCTTCCTCCAGTTGCCTGGAGAATGGGGATGGGAACATATTTCTCTTAGTCACTCATAGAAGCTCAAATGACAAGTGAATTTTTCTACCCCTGCTGCTCTCTAAACCTTGGGAAGTATCAAGTGAACTATTAGCCATTTCATGATATTCAACTTGGGTGACCATGCTGGGAACAGTTGCAATTTAATGCCTTTTTAAATATATGGTTATGGACTATATTATATCCAGTTCTATTACATGTCCCACTGTATTTTCATTTTATGGTGCCATTAATAATTTATTATTCCTTTATTATTAGATTATGTTAATTATCTAATTTCTTTATTGTTTTCTTATTTCTTCTTATAAAAATTGTGAAATTAATAAAATCTTTGACCCTGTCTTGGGAGGTCAGCAGGGTCTTGGAATTGCCCTCTGCCCACTCGTCATTGTATACACCTTTGCTCAAGTCTATTTGGGCATCTCCTGCAATGTAACAGCGGGTAGTGTGTTACTTAGTGGATTTGGTTTGATATTTTTTTTGATCTGCAAATTCTACACAATATATAAACCTAGAGATCTGACAATGGTATTTAGAAAATAAAAGATTTTCCTGGCAAAATAAAAATGCCATCGTTCTTAGGAAAATAAAAGATACATATGAAAGTTTAATAGCTCTAAGTTACTGTTTAATGACATCTAAATAGGTGAAACCACATGTTATGGCTTGAATGCAACGTGTTCTCCAAAAGCTCACATGTGACAATATGGGAAGACTGAGGTGAAATGTTTGGGTTATAAAAGTCTTAACCCAATCAGTGAATTAATCCTTATTAACTGGCGACTGTATGTTGATAGGGTGTGGCGAGAAGAGGTGGATCATTGGGGACATGCCTTTGCAGTATATATTCCGTCTCTGGTTTGGAGTTGCTCTCTTTGGTCTGCTTCTCAATGTGATGCCCTTGTCCCTCTGGACCATGCCTGCCACCATGCTATACAGCCTTACCTCCAGCCCCAAGGAATGGAGCTGGCCTCCTGTAGTCTAAACACTGATACCCTGATCCCTCAAAATAAACTTTTGCTCCTGGCATTGTTATTGTCAGGTCGTTTAGTCACAGCAACAAAAGGCTAAAACACCATACAAATTTTAGGTAGCAATAGCATTAATAGCACAGATGAAAACATATATGTTTTATAGGCTAAACTAAGGATCAGAGGAAAGAAGTTTAAATTTGTTAATAAGGGACAATCATATTGCTTCAAAACAGGGAGAGAAAAAGATATCTTCAGACCTAGTATTTGAATTTATTTAAGATTAGTTTTTCTCTAAGGTTAAGTGGAAAATTATTGTTTTAAAATTAGTTCTTAATTAACAACAGCTCTCCCATGTTCCTATTTTTGTGTCAAGAATGTCCTATATACTTATGTTCTTTTGGGGGACAATTACTCCAATCTATTGCAAAGGTTCACTCAAACATAATGTTCATAAAACAAAGATCATCTTGAACGACTGTCGCACCCCTAGAGCCCAGAACATCGGAGGTTCTCAATAAACACTCTGGGACACGTCAATAAATAGGAGATAGATAAATAAATTATTAATCATATGTTTTATGAATTTAATATGTAACTCTCACATATATTATATGCACAGTGCTAGGAAACGGGCAGCATTTGAGCAAGCAAAAAATTGTGGAATTTTACATTATTTTATTATATTGAAGTTATTTGATATAGTCAGTTCTTTGATTACCATAAAGTTAAATTCTGTTTTCACATGTATCTTATCAAAAGAATATATATAAATCAAAGTAATTCTTTTAATTCTCCAGAAAAATTGAAAATACAATGAAATCAGATTTTGCTTTCTGTTAGTACATGTCAGATATTTTTTGATCCAATATCTAGTAATCTGTTGACTACAAATTGAAGAACTACCAATATTAATTAGCAAATAAAAACACACACGTAATAGGGCTCCTAAAGGATATGCTGTAGTATATAACACAGCACTTTGAATATAATCAGAGCAGCCAAAGATAAAAGAGTATTATGTAAGTCTCATAATTGATCATTATGACCCATGCCTTTCCTTACACAAAACCCATGCTTGTAAAGTATTTGCTGAAGGCCATTTGATTTTACTCAGATGTAAAAACAGATCTAATTAAGAGACTGTATAATTTCTAATAAACCTCTTTTCTCTGTATGCTTGATGTTATTGAGTATATTTCTACTCAGGTGTTGATTTTAAATATTTGAAATTTTAAATAGGAGCAATTACATTGAAAATACACAAAAATTGCATAGCCTTTTATCTACTTTTTAGATTAATTATATAAGTATGTAATAATTAATATATATATATAAAATGAAACCTCACTATCATTCTCTCCAAGAGATACATGACTGGGAGCATCTTACTTATAAAGTTCATTGATAATCAGCTACTATTTTCTAAATAAGAATTTTGAAGGGAGATCACTTTACATCAACTTTTATAATACATTTCATGTAATTACCCTGGTTATGAGTTATATATTTTTAAGAAATGTATTTATAGATTAGATACTCACCCACTCTGGCAACCAATAATTAAACCCATGAAACCTTGAAACCAAGGTAGTCTATATGGAAAAATGTTTACATATTTCTTATTTTTCTTATCAACGTGAAATTTGCTAGATGTATGGTATATATTAATGTAGAGAAATGAGATCAAGAATGGCAGTAAAAGTGCAAAGGCAGTATATCCATCCATGATCCTAACAGGAAAGAGATAGTATGTTCAAGATGGGTCATTAGAGAAGAGTTTAAAAGGGAGAGGTTTACAAATATGATGGGAAGCTATAACTTGGTTTAAAGGGAAATAAAGTGGGGCTATTGATCTGAATGAGGAAACAGAGCTTTTGAGAAATGACTAACCTACCCAATCTAGCTAATGCAGCCCCATAGGAAGGGAGCTGAGGAATTAACTCCCTCACACTCTTCCTTCCTTTCTCCATTGGTCAAACCCACTTAGAAGTCAGAAAGTTTGGGACTACTGATGTAGTCCAATAATAAACAGAAAAGAATACCTAGGGGGCAAATGGATCTGGAAGAGTGAAAAGAAGATATTGAGCACATAAAGGAATTGAAAAGATCACTTGATTATAGAATCAAGAAAGTGGACAAAGCAAATGTACAATGTTCAAGAAAAAGCAATAGGTTTTCAACTAAGTCAGCAAGAAACATCACATCATCATGTTCTCAGTGGAGTGTCATTGTGTTCGTGCATTTTTCATCTCTGTGAGCAAAATACCTGAGAACAACTTAGAGGAGGAAAAGTTTACTTTGGGTTCACAGTTTCAGATGCTCAGTTCATGGTCAGCCAACTCCATTGCTCTGGGCCGAAGATGAGGCAGAACATCGTGGTAGAAGGGCATGGTGGAGGAGAGCTGCTCATCCCATGGCAGTCAGGAAGCAGAGAGAATGAACAAGGAATCTGGTACAAAATGCATTTCACAAGATCATATGCCCAGTGACCTACTTCCTCTAGCCATGCCCCACCTGCCTACAGTTATCAGCTACTAATTCATTTTAATTATGAATCCACCAAATGGATTAATCTACTGATGAGGTTACAGCTCTCATAATCTGATCATTTCACCTCTCAACTTTGCTACATTGTCTAAAATAAGCTTTTTTAGTGAGGAAGACACCTCGTATTCAAACTACAAGTCATAATAGAATATAAGCAAGAAATTTGCTAAAAGGAAACTAGAGGAAATGCTGAGAAAAAAACAGGTGAAGGAAAGGGAACTAATTATAATCAATTACTGTGTACCAAACACTAGCTTAGTACTTGTTTTAATAAATAATCTTTGATTCTATAAGCTACCTATTAGAAAGTTATGGTTATAGCCATCTTAAACATAATGGAACCTGTAATTCACAGGAGAACCTATCCCCCCAGCCATCATCTGTGCACCTGTATGTCACCACAGGGTCACCACAGGGTCTCCACGAAGCAGTTTAACCACTAGAGCACAGGGTTCTCTAGGTTAAGCCTAGTCTGCTGATTAAACGCTGCACTGGCCAAAACATTTTTCTGGCCTAAGAGGACTGGATGGAAACTTCTGTCCTTTTCCAACAACTCCTGTAGCTTCTCGTCTCACCAGGACCTTCAGAGATAATGAATACACAGATTGTGTTGCTTAGCATGCCAAGTCACCTTCTCTACTAGATCCCTCATTCTCCCCTGACAAATGGAGCTGGGGAAAGTAAGCCAGGCACACAGTCTTACTTTACGTATGGAATCCATTAGGCAATTCTACTTGGAAATAAAAAATAATAATCCTACTTTTCTTCCAACCTAAAGTTGGCTGTGGTGATTCCACACTTTTTCAAAGCTATTTCCAGCAAGTTTACATTGTAGCCATTGTAACATACATTTGTCTTATCAAATCCCCTTTATCTACAAAACTAATTTTATACTCTGTGGCTCTGATTTTACAGTTTTCCTTAGAGCTCCGCCATACATAACCACAGCACACTCCATAGATTTAATGATAATAGCAGCTAACACTTAGAGAGGGTCAGGCGCTAGACTAAGGATGGGGTCATGGTTTATCTCATGGAATCTTCCCAGTGGATCCATGAGGTAGGTACTATTATTAGCCCCATTTCAGATCTAAGCATCAGAGACTTAGGTTAAGCAGTTTTCCATTACTGACACAGCAGGAAGTATCAAAGCTAAACTTCAAGCCCAGGAATTCTGGCTCCACAATCTGAGTGTTTAACCATTGCCCTGTGTTCCTTCTCAGTGTTTTAAATAAAACTCTCTTCCCCACTCTCCCACCCTATTTCTACAAAGCAACTGACATAGATATGAAAGTTGATGTCCACTCCGTTTCTCAGACAGAAACTTCGTGTTCTTTTTTATTACTCTCCATTTATCCACTTGTCTGGTTACAAATGTTAGGTGTTAGAAAATAATACTCCAAAGTATGTGCACCGGCATGCTGAGGACTTTAAGCTATAGGACATTATAAGGGCCTCAGAAGCTCACTCTGACCTTCTGCCCTCCTTCCTCCCACCTGTCTTTCTCCCCCTGAAGCCATTCAGAGGAACCAGAATTCCTCTTCCCCAAGGAAGGTCATAAAAACTAGATATACTACTCTAACTTCACTGCATGTAAGAGCTGGACATAAAAAAAAAAAAAATTCTCTGACCTACCTTGCCTAAGAGTGGATGAAAAGACCCTCCTTCCAGAAGACTCCTTCCCTCCTAGAAGGAAGGAATGCTATGCAGAGCAACCAAGAAATATGTAAACAGACAGACTTGCTGGGCTCCCCACCTCAGTCTTCTACTAATACCATGTCATACCATTTATCCAATCCCATTTCTACATCGGTGCCCATTCCTCACCAGAACTAAGCATAAAAATAGTTTTCCCTGAGTTTTGTGTCTTTGTTTCTAAAGAGTTCCATATCATATACAACTTTAAGTCCATGTGTTAAGAATTTTTCTTGTTAGTCAGTCTTTTGTTATAGAAATATCAGCCCTGACCCTGATGATGGGAAGGAAAGGCATTACAACTTTCCACCCTGCCACTAGCAACACTTTATTTTGCTTTCTACTTTGAATAATATTAAAGCATTTCCCAGCATAGACAGATTCTCTACAATTTCCCCAGCCGAGCCAATTAGGCTGTGGACATTATCAGGTCATCAATTTGTGCTCAGATTTGTAAGTGTACCAAAACCACATTTGGCTAAATTATATGTGCAGACAAAGAGCTGGTAAGTACTACTTTGTGAAGGACTTTACCACTTCTGGTCTGGTAATTGCCAATCAGAAAAATAATGAATAATAAAATGTGCAAACTCTGATGACAACATTAGTGACATGAAAGTAAAACCAAAAATATCTGAGTCCTAGAACTACTAAGAGGGCTGTTTTTAATAAGGAAAAAAATCAAACCTTCTTCAGTAATAATTAAAGAATTCTGTGTGGAATCTGAGACCTCCAGGCAAAATCATATTATTTGAGTTTTCAGTATAATAACATTTTCACTATAATAATGTTTGAAATAGTGACTAACCAAATTCAGATGTGAGAAAAAAAGGTTCCAGAAATGCCAGAGAAAAGAAAATGAAAGATCTGCAACATTCTCCAGAGAAGACACCAAAATTTAACAGTTTTGCTTTAGTGTGTATTGCAATGTAAAACATCTATATATTTATATATTTTCTTTCCACCTGAAAAAATATACCCAGAAGGTGACTATTTTTCCTCTCTGGCATTGCCTAGGATTATCGTTTTTGATTCTTCAATTTTATAATTAGATAATTTTCAGCTCTTATCTCAAACTTAGCATAAAGTAATTGTTTTTGCTCATTTCTTATGATTTATCTTATGTAATTGGGATAGGTACTTACGGGACAGCGACACAGCTGGAGTTGCTATGAAGTTGGCGACATCAATTTTGCAGCCAGCCTGACATTGATTTAAAATGCATTTCAGACTGATGAAAGGTGGTGGATTCACAGTCCCTGAGTCTGAAGTTCTCTGGTTCTCCACTGAACAAAGAGCACCCAGGGAACGGCAGTGCCCCACAAACTTGCTTCAGCTGTGAGGTGACATTCACCAGGAAGAGGCATGTTGGGTAGCTGCTGCTGAAAGGACTGAATTATCAGAAAGCTACACATCTCTTAGGTCTGAAAAGAGTAGTGAATTCTTCCTGTTGTCAAATGAGTCAAAGTGTTTGCATTTTAGTTCATTCAGCAATAACTCTAGACTTTTTTTATCATGTTCTTCTTTCATTAAATGTCTAGATTTTTCTAATATTTGAGATTTCCTGGAAACTTAATCTTGTCCTTCTTTGGAACTTTTCACTAATTTGTTATGCAAAATTATGGCAAATGTTCATACCACTGTAAAATTAACTTAATGTGTCTACTAAATGGTGTTAGTTAAGCTGGATAATTTATAAAATATATCCTTGCTTATCTAAAATTTAGAATTATGGTCAAAGTCTACCATGAAAGGATAATGTACCCTATCCCACATATACTTTGAAAAAGTAGTTCATTTTGCTATGTCACATTTTCTGAATTCCGAAATAAAAAAAATCTAGAATTCAGAATAAAGATAATCTTTGTGGTTTTTCCAAATCAAGTAATTACACCCCAAAAGATTTTATTTGTTTCAATTTACATAGTGAATAAGTATTCTGGTCATTTCCTGTGTTTTGACTCTATAAATGCAATTTAACAAAACAAAAATGAAGATAACTAGTCTTTGCTCCTGTGGAAAGACAGATGTTGGAAGACTAAGCTATAAGGTACGACCTCCAGAAAGGATGGCTGTTGGAATTTGCTATAGTAAATCTAGCTCTTTATCATTCAGAAATGTCCTTGTGCTGTGGGTCATATACAATTTGCCTCAACAACAGATTTTTCTAGTTATTTAGAACACATATTGAAATGAAATTAGAAAGGAAAAAAGTTACAGCTCACCACAGTTGTCTTATTGCCCAACAGATTTAAACCAGATCTGATGGCACAGTAGGAGAATGATGAGTAGTGGGAGACATATAAAAGTATATGCCCCATTGGATTCTGACCAAAATCAGGGTTTAGGATTTTGGAGCATTGGGATTCTTTGTATACACCATTGTATCTTGCTTTTATTCTCTCTGCCATTCTTAATTACCTTTTGTTCTAATTAATCTAATTCTCAAACACCTATACCCACACACATAAAACACAAATATAAAACATTTAACTTAATCTACCTGTTCATTCCCAATATCATTATGTTGCTGTGAAAAATTGTCATCTCTAAGTGTGTTATTTGATCAAATACAATACATTCAGGTTGCAGGAAACTTCAGCCATCTCCTAGTCACTCAAAAGATAATGCTAGCTCTTTTTAAGTTTTTAAAAAGTTTATATGAAAACTATTTCCATTTCTTATAGTAATCCAGCATTTAAAAAAAAAGTAACATAAGTTTTCTTCAACTAATACTGGTTGATTTCTATTTTGGGGAAGATAAATCAAATATCTCACTGATTTCAATAGTGAGATAGGAAAAACATCATTTATACTTCCAAAAATAAGTACATAAAAGAATTAATGCACCTGTTTACCAGAGAGGTTAGGATTAACTGCCTCTCTTTTAATAACAGCCTGGTCAATGAGGGAAAATAAAGAAAAGTAATTTTTAATAAGGAATGATTGTTTTGAACAGAAGAATGAAGGATGAAGAAGTCAGCTTTTGCACCAACTCTTAGTATATAAGAGTGTGTTACTAACAGCAATATTGCACTGCTGACCTCAACACCATAAGTGTGCTCTGAGTCAATTCTGAGCCAGCAAGGACCACCAGCCCATTACCACAGGGCTCCATACTGCTGGATAGCAGCATGTGGAGCAGATACGCTCTGTTTCCTCCAGCCTATTTAGCAGTGAATATATGTATGTGATAGATGCCTGAGCATTTTCAGATCAAAGAAGTACTCTGTTGTCTTCTTCATGACTAGATGGCAACTGCGTGACTGATAAGCACTGAGAGGTGGAAATCACTGTGGACATTCCAGCACGTACAAGAAAGTTTCCAACTAATTCTGAGGCTCCGTTTCTTCAATTGTGAAATGATAGTGAATTATTTTTATTATTGTTATTACTAGCCTTCCTTGCCTATTCCAGAAGTTTGGTGTGAGCATTAAAAAATAAATAGCATGAAATAATAGCATCTTCCATTTATCCAGCAATTGGGCAGCAAACAGAAGCAAAGGACTCCATGGGTACTATCTCAACCATTAAAGCAAACTTATCAAATGAGTAATATTGACAATTTTTTCAGTTGAGACAAATAAGGCTCCACGGATTATAAATGAGAAACCAAAGGGTTGCATTCCCAAGGATCTTAGGTGCCTCTTGTAAAAGGGCTATCAGTGAGATTTATCTATTCATTAAATACCAACAAGGAGAGTATTCTATTCTCCTGGCCTTTTTGTTTTCAAATGATAATGATATTTGGTGATAATAATTGCCTTTCTGCTGATCGGAAAAGTTTCCAAAGTTGTAAGTTAACAGTATACAAAATCTCCAAAGTTAAGGTTAAGTAGAAAATTTTAAAATTGAGAGAAAAGAACTTTCTTCTTCTATAAGTGAAGACCAAATTTTCATGGGCTTCTGCCTTCCGTAGCCAAGAGTGAAGGTCTCTGTTTCTCTTCTTCTGTCTTGAGGCTTGAATGCTGGTAACAGTTACTTTCTTCCAGAATATTGCCACTTCATTATCTTAGATTTGGAACATGGTAAAAATTAAAATCTGCAGTGGAAAAAGTAATATCAGACTATCTAAGGTCCCTTTCTGCCTTTCAAAATCCAGTTAAAAAAGACATTTAATCTCTCTAATTCAGGAAAAGATGCAAATAACCCCTTTGACCAAACCGTTATCTAATTAGCCCAAGAGCAATAAAGTCACCGTCTCCTACTCAAGCCAGTTCTGAAAGATGTGAAGGTCTGTCTGTTTGTGGTGATTTTCCCTTAGGTACATAATTGAAATGATTCTAGTTTGGCTGCTCAAAGCACTAAAGTGTCACAGTGATGAGTGTCAAAAGATAAATATAGGGATAGCTTACAAATATTTCCTTTTGCAATCTGGTATTACATATGGATGCCTGGAATAAATAATGTAAATTAGTCTCCTCTAATTTACATTTAAACAGGGGCTTAAGAAGGATCAGGGAGCACCACTCTGCCTTGAAAAGCTATAGCCTAAAAAAGGTGACAGGGATCGTCCAAAAAAGGCCTTGTTAGGAATGGATCTGTCTCTGCAGGGGATATCCAAGACTGCAGTGCTTGGATAAAATATGAATCGAGGACTAATGCCAAAAAACCTACATTACATTTTTAAAAGAGGATGCTGCATTAAAGTAGTGATAAGCTGGATAATTATAGAGAATTTTATGTACCTTTTAGCATAATTAATGACATAAAGCAGCAAAGTTTGAAATTTAAAATCCATCTATTTTAAATTATGCTTTAAAATTTACATATATCATTAGAATGAAAATAAATGTAGAATAGCAAGATTAATAAGTATAAACCAAACATGGATTAGATTTGTCCATTGTGAATATTACAAAAGAAAGCCAGGATTGCTTCCCATATTAAGCGGATTCTCGTTAACTGCAGGGCATTTATTAAAACTAATATTAGTATTATCTTAGTTAACTTTTCATATGTAACAAGTGCAGGATAAATAAACTCTGTATGAAATCTGGAATGCAATTTGTAATGAATTTGTGCTAATGATATCTAATGTGCCTAGTTAAAATGGAAGCTTTATTGAGAATAAATGTTGCTCATTTACTTCAAAGGGAGTTACCAAACATGTGTAATTTGATAGTAATTTAAGAAATAAAACAATGTTAGCTAATATAAGTATGATTATGCTTTACACATTTCCTTATGACACTACAGTACACATTATATATGTATTCTTTAAAATTGTTTACTAATAAATACCTAAAACTTTTTAGATGCTGTGGATACTCCAAGGGTTCAAACAAATAACTGGGAATACATAATGTTGTGGGCAGAAAGGTAATCTCCAAAGATTTCCAAGCCCCAATCCCTGGGACCTGGCACAATGCAAACTTGTTCGATGGAGGAGAAGCAAGCAAACATGTAATTGAGGTTATGGACCTTAAAATAGGGAGATTATCACCTTAGGTTATTCAGATGCATACAAGATAAAATATGAGTGCATAAAAACAAGGAACTTTCTCCAGAGGAAGTCAAAAGACATGTGAACTAGAAAGCAGGAGAGATGAGGTGGAAGGAGGAGTGAGAGGGAAGCATGAGGAAGACGTAACCCACCTCTGCTGGCTTAGAAGGCGAGGTGATCAGGCAGCCTCTAGAGGCTGAGGACTCATGGCTAAATGCCAGCAAGGAAATGGCAGCTTGGTCCTGCAATTTCATGGAGCTAAATTCTGCCAAAAACTGCGTGCGTGAGCCTGGAAGCAGTCTGCCCCAGAGCCGCCTGATGGAATACTGCTCTGCTGACATCCTGATTTCAGAACAGTGACACCCATGTCACCATGTTCAGAGACCAAATTGGTGTTGTTTAAAGCCACTACCTTCGCAGTATTCCCTTAGAACTCTGTGCTTCTCCTGACACCCTCTCTATATTCCATTTCCTATGCACGTCCTCGAGTCTTGGAGATGTCAATTCCACAAACACTTTATTTTCTTTTTTATCTTTCCAAAACAGAAATCAGGTGAAACCTGATTTCAGCCACCTCAGCTTCTTCTTGAACCACTGCTGCACTCCATGATGTCAAATATGTCTAAACACTTGGTGTGTGCTGAACACGCTGCGCTAAGGGCCTCTCACGTGTTCTCCCACTTAGTCCTCAGACCTTTCAGGAGTTGCCATGTAAGTTATGTCATTCCTGTAGGCATTGGAAGAATTGGATGCAGAGTTGCCCAAAGAGCGAATCTGCTAGGGCCTTTTGAAACCAAGGGCTTTGAGTCCAGGGTTTGTATTCTGAACCATCATCACATACCACACCTTTGTTTCAGTTTCTTAAGTGCTGCATGTTCCTCCCACATTGTGTGTGTGTGTGTGTGTGTGTGTGTGTGTGTGTGTTTTCTGCTGTGGACTCAACCTAAGGCCTTGCACATGCTGGGCAAGTGCTCTACCTCTGAGCTGGAGCACTTCCCACTTCCGTTATGGGGTTTATCCCCCCTACCTCAATTAATCTTCTCTCCATGTTTACCTGGATACGTATTAATGATGCTTTGTATCAACTCAAGAGTCACTGGCACCCAGAAGACTTCTTTGACTCCTGAAGCCATGTCAACATCCATTGTCTAGAGGTTGTCCTGGGGCCCCCTTCTATCCTTCATATAGCTTAGTGTGCGATCAGTCACTCTCGGCTGTGTTCACTCCAACAGTGCCTACATCTAGCACTGATGTATCATTAGCTGACGTAATCCAGGAAATAGGAGTCTTGGCTGTTTTTGCTCCCCACTGGCCCCTCAGTGCTGACCACTACACCTTGTAGGTAGGTGCTGACGGGACAAGGGGTAAAAGAACAGCCACACTGTCCTCTGCTCTTAACCATATTCTGATGGTTAAGAATCCGTTCACATGATATTAAACACAGTGTCAGTGGTTTTTGAGGATCACATCTTTTACTTCTATCCTCAGAGAGAGATTAAATAGTGTTCTTTCTCCAGCTTTAGTTTAAGAACCTCTTGAAAAGGACTTTGGTATGACATGGGTTGGATCCTACCTTTAAAGCAATTGGCTATCATCAAAGAGGTCGTGTCATGATGGACACATGAACACCAGGGCCTGTCTCAAAAAGAGGGATATTACACTGTGTCAAAAAAACACCCCAGTCCATGTCTATCACACAAGTGGATGCTTGTAACCAGCATATGGAAACTAGTTCCACTGAACTTAATTAAAATAATGACAACATAATAACAGTTAATAAAAGCAAAGCCTGGTGCTACATACTTGACCTGGGCTATTTTGTTTCATATTTATGATAATCCTGTGAGGTAGGTACCCTTACAGGTATTGTTATCCCTGTTTCACAGATTTGAAATCAAGGCCTTAAGTTTACATGATCTATTCAAAATCACACAGCTACAACATGGTTGAGCAAACTGAATGGTCTAACTAGAGTTTCTGCTCAAAAGTGCTCCAAATCCAGCCTTTTTTTTTTTTAATTTTGTGGAAGAAAATTTAACGACATGGAAAGATGTAAGATGTTAATGATATATTTTCTGTTTTATGTTTTATCAAGGAGTTGTGTATTGTACAATCATAAATGCATATAAAGCAACAATATGATATGCATATATTCTTAAGCCAGAATTACCCCCATGTTGCCCACATCCAAGTCTTTTGATTCTTCTATACTTCAACCCTACAAAGGACATTATAAATGCTTATTTTATGAATTTTTCCCAGAACTAAATGACTACAAAAGTATTATTTGGATTCTCAGGGGAATAAAGTGTATGCTACATTGTGGATTGTCTCCCTAGATCCCTCCCTATTCTCCTTCCCTTCCCCTCCCCTCACTTTCCCCCACCTGCTTCCTACCCTTTCTTACTTGTGATTGCCCTAGATTATGTGTTGCTACACCTTTGCTGGGTCTAATGCATGAGTTTGACTACCTTTCACCCAAGCCTGGGTTTAGCTCTAGCATCCGCAAATGAGCAAAACATTGGACCTTTGACTGGGTTTGGCTAATTTCGCTCAGCATGATTTCTTTTATTGCCATCCGTTTACATTCAAAGGCTGCAATATCACCAGACTCTTACTAGCAAAACTATTTGAGTATGTTGAGTAACTCAAAATTTACTAAATGATTAGTTGTATCAATGAATCCACCCAGTAATTATGTGCAGAGCCTATAATACAAGAATAGCAGATTGGGAGAAGGAAAAGGAAGATGTATACAAAATACAGTGGTAGTTATCTCTGTCTAATGACAGTGAATGAGTAAGTGCAAATAAGGAGGCCCATGTAACGCCACATCAACTACAGCCACAAACACAAGCATGCATAAGCCAGCTCAGAACAGATAAGCAAGGAATTTGAGGGCCTCTCTACCATGTATGTAGTGCATAGTCTATGGCAGAGGTTGAATGAAGTCCCTCTCCTAAGCAACACAAATGGACAAATGCATCTATTGATCAGAAAGTTTGATTAACAGCACTCATTTTAATTTTCAAAGCTGAATTTTTATTGCAACCTCCAAAGTCTTGTATTCTAAATTCACTGAAGAGAAATATTTCTAGGAAAAAGTACAAATTGAGTTTCACATACTGACAATTCTTTATTTTAGAGATTTGGGAATTAAAGATAAAAGAAACTAATTTTCTATGAATCCTGATACATTATCAAAATGGTACATTAAATTGTTCACATTAAATTATGTAACTATTTAGCACATTATAAAATTAAATATGACAGTTCTGTTTTAAATGATTACAAAGCATAGGATTTGAATATAATTTAATAATAGCTTGCATTACCATATGAAGTCAATCTGATCAATTTTATAATACCACATACTTATGCTGTAGACTGCTATTAAAAATGTGTTAATATAGTTCCCTTTAAATAATTTTTTTCTCTGCTATTGAGAATATGACCACATGCGTTAACTTATTCTTTAAATTTATTATTTTGACACTATTGGCTTCTGTAATTGTTTTTTGGGGGGTTATTTAACTATAAAACATTTAAAGATTTCAGTTTCATAAAGTATGTGGTGCACAATTAAATTATATTGTATCCCTATTAGATATCTTAGACTGTTCTGGTAATTAAGCCAGAGAAGCACACATGAATTAAGTCCTATTCTAATTGTCATTTATTCTATTTCAATCTATTCAGAAAATGAGCTGAAAGAAGATTTTCAAATCTGATGAACTAAATTCAAATAGATTTTAAATATCTATGAGGGAACATTCAAAAACAACCATTTTCTATAAAAAATATAATAGCATCATAGATTTATGTAACAGATTTGACAAAAGACATTTAGTTTGTACTTCTGTCATTCAAGCAATCATAGAAGGTACGTAGAAGTACCTTCTATGTAACAGAAGTATTTCCTTTTAAAATGAAAACTGTAAGAATTTAATATTTTGCTATATGTTTGATCAATTGGAATAGGACTAAAAATATTTCTAACTAAATTAATATAGGTTTTTATTTTAACAGAGTTAATAGTGGACTGGAGAGGAGGCTCAGCAGTAGAGCACTTGCCTGGCATGCTCGAGGACCAGCGCTCGATCCCTAGCACCACACAGACAACTAAGTGGAGGAAAAAGCAAAACCCAGATGAAGAAATAAAAATTAACTCTCTCTCTCTTGAAAAAAAAGTTAATAAGCATTAAGTAAATAAATATAGAAACAAGTATAGAGCAGCCATTGGGCCAGTGGGTGCCCTCATCAACATGGTGCCCTGGGCGAGCACTCAGGTGCAGCTCATCAGCTCAGGGAAGGTGTAAACCTCTCTGTTTGCCTCTCACACTGGACAGGCCTCATTCCTTCTCCATGCCTGAATATCTGCCATGTTCCCCTTAATAACTCAGCCCACCCATGGGTAATGCACCACAACAAACATCACAATGAGGCTATTTCTAAACATCCTACCTCACCAGTTTCATCTAGTTCAGGTTTAAATGTCTTAATATGAAATTATATCACCAATTCTGAAATTTTTCCTTTGCTATTCAGACCCTACATATTTAACTTCTGATTACCAGTCCATTGGGATATTTTATGAGCAATCTTTAGTGAACATCTTAAAAGCTGCAACCTCACCATCTATACTTCTAAATACATGTACCTGTGTTTCTATCTACATCTCTGATTCAGTGGCTACAAAATCTGTGCGTTGCTAGAGGCAAGAACTGAGATGCTGTTCTAGGTGTTTTTCTTTCCCCACTTCTCGTTTCTTATCACTCTGTATTGGCTGACTTCATTTTAGATTCATGACCACTAAGTCCAGTGTGCTCTTAGGATTCCTACAGTCTCTACAGGCAATTCACTCTCTTAAATGAGTACTTTACAATTTCTCCTTCTCCTCAAACTACCAATATCCTTCCCTGGTCATTCTCAGCTGATGGTTTTGCATAATATTTTACTGAGAAAAAGAAACAATCCAAGCAACTTTCTAGCAGCTCCAGTTTCTATATCTGCCTCCTGGGTATCAGGACCCTACACCGAATCTCCTGGAGCCACGGCTTTTCCCTCCACCCAGTCTCTAATTGCCCTCAGGATGAGGGTTCAACCTCCTTCTCATTATTTTCCCTCTCTTGGATCATTCCCATAACAAACACACTTACTTTAAAACATAACAATGACTTCTCCCTGTATGGCTCTCCAGTTACTACTGTTTTTCTGTATCCTTAATAAAAATATTCCTCAAAATGATAGTCTTATTCTCTACAATTTTTCTCTTCCAATGGTCTCTTCCTCCTTTGTATTTACTCTTAAAATCAAAGTTGCACACGCACTAGTTTAATTAAAAATTTCTTAAGAAAATATTAGTTAATTTTACCTCTTCAGTGACAAAATTATTCAAATAACTTAGCTTCATTATTCAATCTTTGTTATAAGATGTATTGTGTCCCCTCCTTCTCATATGTTGAAATCCTAAACCTCACTAAATTGCAGTGATTGAACTTTCAGATAGGGATCTTTTTAAAGATTATTTTAAAATGAGGTGATTGGCAGGGGACCTAACCCAATGTGTATCTTTATAAGAGGAGAAAATCTGGACCCAAAAAGGCACAGAGGGAAGACACAGAGATAAGGGGAGAAATGGCCATTAACATGCCAAATAGAGAGGACTCAAAGAAACCAAGCTGGCACCTTGATTTTGGACTTCTAGGCTCTAAAACTGTAAGGAAATGAAGTTCTGTTCTTTAAGCCATCCACTTCACAGTACTTGTGGTTTTTCAGTTTTATGTTGGGTTTATCGGGATATAACCCCATTATAAGTTGAGGAGCACCTGTGCTTTGTTATGGGCACCCAGCAAACTAATATAATATTCTTGTATATCTCCAAATAGCACTTATATTGTTGTTTCATGATTTTTTTTTCAGATTTAGGCAGTATGTATTGATTTCATCCTTGAGAAGATGAGAATTTACACATAGCCATGACTCCTCCACCCAATCTCACATGCATGGGCAGCCGTGCCACCCAGGCTCCCAAGGCACTTACTATGTTTATCGATCTAAAAAGTCGTCAATTGTACGAGGCACTATTGTTTTATGTACCACTAAGAAAGAAAAATTCTGCCAATTAAATAAGGACACAAAACTTTCTTATCACATAGACTTCTTGCTGAAAGAGGTCCTTTTGAATTAACCAGATATAGATTTTTCATGTATCATTCTTAATCAATATGAAAATATAAGCAAAGTAAATCATTTAAGGCACACCTATTTTTTTTTAAATTCAGACTCTGCCCATTGCAAATTACTTATTTGAGTCAGAATAGATTATCCAGGTTTTTCTACATTGCCATGCTTTGTACCATCAAAATGTTGGTGAAAGTATTTATAACAGTTTCATAACAGTTTTCATAAGAGAATTTACAACACACTAAAAATTTTGATTTCAGGCTCATAATCCAGTTTTACTTTGTGCACAGCTAGCTAGATTTTTTTCCTGTCTCTTCAGGAATATTATTAGATACAGCTACTTTACTAATTGACTTATTTCCTTCATCTTTGTTTCATGATGTGTAAGTACTTATGTAGCCACCAACAAATTGATTATAGAACTCCCTCAGTACACCATACACCTGGCACTTGTTGATCTTCATGCTTTCTTGCATAGGTAGTGATGACCTGATTATGAATTGCTCTGATCAACAACATGTATAAGACACCATTTATGATAATATGACACTCATTTTAAGTATGTTAAAATACACATAGTAGAATTAATAAAATTCAAAACATCATTTTGGTTAGGCCAATTTTCCATGTTTACTTATTATAATTATGCAAGCTAATCATCACAGACGAGGATTTACTATGAAGTTAATGAAGTTTCAGGGTCAATTGGAAGACCTTGAGAAGAAACCTTAGTAATATACTCACATAAAAATTCTAGAAATTGCAAAAGATATTTTAATAACAACCCATTATATTCACCACCCTTTTTGCATTCAGACTTCATTTATTATTTGCCATATTATTCCTCATGATTGGTGCTATGATTTCAAATGTCTCCTCAAAATTCACATTGGAACTTAATCCCAAAGCAAGAGTATTAAGAGTTGAGGAAATTTAGGGAGCAATCAGTCCATGTGGGCTCTGTCCTCTTGAATGGATTAATGCATTTTCTAAGGACTTGGAGGTCAAGTTTGCCCCCTTCATCTCTTCCTCTTTGTGAGCATTCAACCCCTCTGGAGGAGGGAGCAACAAAGGCACCATCTTGGAAACAGAGCATCCCTTACCAGAAACTGAACCTGATAGTCAGCACCTTGATCTTGGACTTTCAGCTTCCAGCACTGTAAGATGTAAATTTCTTTTCTTTACAAATTATCCATTCTCAGGTATATTGTTAGAGCAACAAAAAATTGACTAAGACAATTGTTCAGCCAAAATCATATTTGTTGGGGAAGTTAATATTAATGTTAAGTTTAGTTTGGGGTTAGACAAAACTTAGCAGAGAACTTGATGTAGTTTGCACTTCCATGTACTATTACACTGTTGCTTGCCACCTATTTGAGTTAAATTATTGTTACTGCTCACCCAACATTATGACCTGAAGTGCAGGGCAAAATTTTTATTGCAATATAAACAGCATGCTGAGCACAACATGGGGGAGAAGCAACTTGAAAGGTATGTCACCTAAAGCTACTCTACACATAGCAATTGAATTCTCGCCAAATCTTACTCCAAAAAGCACACTTCTCTCAGAAATGTACTCTACTTCACAAGATTTAATAAGATCTTAGAAATCTAAGATGTAAGCAGCCTAACATATACTTTATTTCTTCAATATTTCTTAAATCCTTTCTTTTTTCTATTATGACACCTGTCCTAATTAAAGGCCCAGACTATAACTGCTGTGTTCTCATTAGTTTCCCTGTTTCCAACAGTTGCTATTTCCACTTACTCAAACTAACCATACTGACTCATCTACAACACAAATCTAACCTAACTACTCCTCTACCTGGATTGCTCCTCAGGCCCCAACTAGAGACATGATACTCATGGTGTTCTCCATGACACCCCCACCTGACTCTATCTCATTTACCACAATCATCCTATTGATCACCTTCCACAACATACCTCTTTATACCTCCATGCTGGTGTTAATGAGTTTTCCTTCCCATAGACCACTCCATCTCTTTTTCATCTATCTTTTTCATACCTCAAAGATTTACGTTAGGTATCTTTCTCCTCCTGAAATCCTTCCTGGAACCTGTAGGGCTACGCGTGTTTTTTCTGTTCCATTGTACTCTATACATAATTATGTCATCGTATAATCGACATTATACTAATGCCACCTAAATGTTTCCCCAACTGGAATTTAAATATCTCAAATATTAAGATAGTGTGCTAGCACAGTACATTGCACAAATAGCCTTCCATAAGTATTTTCTACACTAAATAAATTCAGCTATATTATCCAAATGAGATACTCAAGTGCACCAGATGAAGACTGCTAACTTGTTATTTACTGGAATATCTATAGTTCCCAAGGGTATTGACAAAGGGTTGGGAGATATTCAATACATTGCGTACAGAGATAGCAGAGGGTCCAAGATCAGTGTCATGATAAAGTCCAGAGGGTGGTCATAATGGTGGGGATTAACCAAAAGAGAAAGGACTAAGATAGCTGAGCCATGAGGATAGTGTCTGGTGGAACACAAGGTAAAAATTGCTGAGAGTCACAGTAGAAGACATTGTAGAGAGGAAATACATGAAGCAGGTGCTGAAGTAATGAAGCTCAAGGAAAGCAGCAGGTGCAGAAAGCAGTAGACATTTGCATTTAGGGCTCAGAAGTTCCAGAAGTGCTGGGCTTCAATGAAGGGAAGCAGAATGACAGGGACATGTCCATGTTACAGATCTGTCACCCAGAAATAAAGAATAGGCTGAGCCTATTCCAACCCAAGAAGGAGATGAACACACGAGACCTGTGCACTAAATTTAGCAAAGAAATAAAAGATTTATCTCACCTAATACATTTTGATGTTTTAAAGAAGTCTTATGGACCACATATTACATTTTTGGCCTGTAATTCACCCACTTCACTGATGGGACTGAAGGAGAAAGTTCATTTGCTGAGGTCTCAGAAATCTATACTCACCTGAAGGAATGTTCATCTCACAACTCCACAAAAACATGTTTAAGAAGAAAAAAAAATAGGAATATATCACTGTGATGCACACTTTTCCTCCTCTCTTTCTGCTTCCTCCCCTCCTTTCATCATGGTCAGTCAGTTAGAAAGTATCAGTTAATTCATGCAGCATTTCACCAGCCAAATATCTGATTTAAAAAACAAAAGCAAAAAACAAAAGCAGGTTCACTGCACATCCTATTCCACTCTTCTACACAGCTTTTTATCCTACTAGACTGATCCAAAAGTAGGGAACCTATTTCCATAAAAATGTTCCTAAATTAAAATAACTTCATGGAAAAATATAATGCAAAACAGGTGTATCAAATGAAATATTTTGAACAGAACAGAAAAAAGAAAACTGTAATGTCCCCAAGGAGTCTGAGAGTAAGATCTAAGTACTATTAGATGGAACCTTCCGTCAGATTGCTGTTCAACTTAATTATGGTTTAAAAAGTGCACATGTGAAATTAATATTCAGGATCCTGCTGATTTAAAAAGCAGCTATAGGCCACCATTTGAACTCACTGACTTGTAATCCATCTTGTCCCATGGAACAACTAAGTAAAATATGATATCAGTGCTCAAATTTCTGGAGAAAGCAGTGGCTCTATTTTAAAGAAAAAAAAATTATGCATATGTAACTTGAATACAAAGGGGGGAAATTATGTTAATATTGCTAAGTACAAAGCTCACATACATTTAGTTCTGACACAGTAGAAATCCTCACTTAGCACTTTAGGTCTGTTAAGAATGTCATTGCACACAGACCAATGTCATATTCTAAAACAGTCTCTGAGCCTCTGGCTATTTTTATCTGTCACAACTTTGCATGGTCAGAAGTGAAGATACCAAATTAAGGATGAGACCCGATTAGACTGATTGAAATTCCATTGATAATCCCCATTTCTACCTGTCACTTCTCTTCATGGTTGCTATTAAACACTGCCCAGGGAAATCTATCCCAGATGAATAAGAAAAATGATTGTCCTGTCTTAGCCCCCACTCTATTCCAAAGAAGCTCTGACTCCGGTGTTGACTGTCTCAGCCCTACTCCCACATCTGCCTGGTATAAGGGCAAGCTTCTCCATCCAGGTCTAGCAAACTTCTGTTGGGAGCCATAATCCTCCTAGAACCACTGGATCCTCTGTGCTGAACACTCTTGGGTGGAATTGCTCAGTTTCATTCTCTCCAACCAGCCCTTCTCGCTTCTAGCAGGAAGGAGCATGGTATAGTAGAAAGAACTCAAACTTTCAGGTTAAGCCCCAGATCCTTTGCTCACTATTGGCCTGATAACCTTGGTAAATTACTTAATTATTCTGGACCTGTTTTGTTGCTGTTATCTGTTAGGTAATTACGGCTGCATTTTATTTACAGGATTGTGAGCATCAGCTAAGAAAAAAATATATAAAATATAGACTACTGGGACTATCATATGGGATATATTAGTAAATCTTTGTTCTTGACACCAGCCTGATGTGCACTTCACCAAGAACAGAGTCAACACCATGGAGTTGAGTTGTGCCGATGATCCCTATCCAGACAGTGACAGAGCATCAAGTTAAGCTGCCTTGGCTGCCGTAGCAAGATCTTGCTTCTTCACCACAGCTCACTGTCATGTTCTGGTCATGCCCCCCTTCTATGAACTGGAACATTCTAAACTCTGGTTTTATCAGATTCTTCCTGATATCATTCTACTGGCTCTTCATAAGACTCTATCTCAAAATCATCTCCTCAGAGAAGCCTTTTATGATATTCCTTTCTGAAAGAAGTCCCTTTTTTATATTTCTTATTCCAGCATCTACTTTTTTTTTTTTCTGAACACACATCGTAATTTGCTTTGAGCTTATCTGGTTGTGTAATATGATGTAACCTCTCTGAGGATCTTAGCATCATTTGTATTACTTGTGCCTAGGAAAGAGCCTGGGTTACAGCAGACATGCAATAAAGAAAATATTTATGGCATACATGAATGAATAATCAATTATTTTTATTCACTACTGCATCAATTTTAAAGCTCTCAGGGCTTTATTCCTATCTATATAAAGCACTTGGGCCGTGAAGAAAGGCATTGTGGAAAAGCCAATGAAACGTTGATACTATGATGGCTTCTTAACGATTGTTCAATATGTATTAATTACTTGCAGTGACATTTTTGTTGATTAAAAAGCAGTAGCCTCAGTTCTATAAGAACACATAGCATCTTCACCACCATTTGCCTTGCTTTCTCCTACTGTAAAATGAAGAACCTATTCATATGTACATCATGTGTGTTGTGAAGATTAAATGAGTTTATATATGTAAAGTGCTCAGAACGTCTTACAGTTTGGATCTGTAATATCCCCAAAGACTCTTGTATTGAAAGCTTGGTCACCAGTTGGTAATGCTATTGGAACTGATGGAAGCTTGGGGAAATGAGAGCTAGTTGGAAAAGGTGGGAATGCCTTTGAAGGAAGATTTTGTCTTCTGGTGCCTACTGTCTCATTTTCTGCTCCCTGCCCACCCCCCATGAGCAGCTGTGCTCTGCCACACCCTCCCCTCCACGATGTTCTGCCTCACCGCAGGACCAGAAACAAAGGAGTCAAGTGACCATGCACTGAAACCATGAGTCCAAATAAATCTTTCCTTCTGTAAGTTGATTTTCTGAGGTATGTTTTTCACAGCAATGGAAAGCTGAAGAACACAAAATGGTAACTGGAACACAGTCAATGCTAAAAGTGGCATTTCCAGAATTGACACTGTACAGTCTATAGTAAAAGCAATTTATTTCAACTTCAGGCTGCAGATAAGAGGAGAAGGCAGACTCTATGCAGCTGTGGTCAAGAGAGCCTTACTGCCACACATAAGGTTAAAGGAAAGTCTATAAATCTCACTAGGTGAGAACTGGTATAATTTGATGCTGATATTACCAGATAAGGGGGAAAATGTTGTTCCACTAAAACCCATGAAGAAATTATAGATTCAAAAAGTTTTGCAACGGGCTGGAGCGGTGGCTCAGTGGTTTCGACGCTTGCCTGGCAAGCACGAGGACCCGGGTTCAAACCCCAGCACCATGTACACAACTAAGGGTTGGACCAACTAAGGCCATGTGAAAAACTAAATAAAGTTGTTTCTTTCTTTCTCTCTCTCACTGTCCCTCTCTCTTTAAAAAAAAAAAAAAAAGTTTTGAAACAAACTATTTTCACTAATAACATCTGACTTTCAAAAAATTATTTTAAATCATGATGACCAAACTGATCAGAGGTAACAAAATATTTAAGAATCTTCTGGCTGAATGAATACCAAAGTTTATTGGGTAAAATACATGGCATTTGGATTTATTAAAATAAATAAGTGAGCAAGTGTCTGGATTTGTCCCTTACGCTATTTTTATTTTTATTTTTTGTTGGTTTATTAATTTATTGGTCCTGGGTTTTGAATCCAAGGCCTTGTGCGTGCTAAGCATACACTGTGCCCCTGAGAAGTGGTCCCAGGCCCCTGTTATGGTTTCTGTTAAATATTACCAGGACCCTTTTATAAAGATTTATATCAATATAAGAATTAGTTAAGATTTTTTTTTAGTATCATTCTACTACATATTCAGAGTTTTGAACTGACAATAAACTCAATGTGTCTGTTTACAGGGATAAAAAGTTTAAAAAAAAACATGTTAGTAGAAAACTAAAAATAGCAAATGGTCCCATATTTATATCTCAGTAGTCAGAATACAAATAAACATCCTTGGTGAAAACACATCAGTGCTTCCAATTAAGGCAATATAATTGCATGCTTTGAAGTGGAACAATGGAAAAATCTGACAATCCATTGTATTAATATGAGACCCAGACTTTAGAGACATATAAAAAATAACATTTAATCTTTGTAAGGCATCTGCTTCTATATACTTTTTGCGTAACATTTATGTATTGTGTGTAAACATACACATTAGATAGATAAATAGATAGCTGGATAGATAAACATATGTTAAAGAGCTAGATGAAATCTGTTGCAACCCACTAATTCACTCTAGTAAGCTATTTCACTGTTGCTGGCAAGTTCTGTTGTTTTCTACAGTCTCATTGTTTTCAGAAGATTGTGCAAAAGCTTTACACATTAATACTCAGTCAATTCACTGACTTACTGGGCACATCTCAAATAACCAGATGTGAGGTTAGTAGACAAAGTCTTAAAGAAGAGAGCAGTGTAAAACCTGACAGCAATGCTTTTTACCCTGTGTATGTATAAGTATTTTATTTAATTTATAATGTACAGTACAACATATAATCATAAAGAAAAAACTGGCAGGTCAACTAGTAATCTTTTCTAAACAATTAGAGCACACCATTGTTTCTCAAAGTGATCATTGAGATAGTACTAGATTCCTACTTAGAAATTGGTTATCAGGTGTCACTGTTCCCTTTCTGTTGATCTTAAAAAAAAAAAAAAGACCTAAATGAAATTAAGCATTATTTGCATATTTCTTGGTTTAGAATCTCAATTGATGGACCATTGGCTCTGCTTACAACAATTTTTGGTTATATAAGATTTCCGCAAAAGTACTACTTAGATTTTCTTTTTAAAATGACCTAAACTTTAAGTTAAAAAAAAATTAAAAAACAAATAACAAAGGGGCATTTAAGTTTATCCATTAGATAAATGAATAATTTATATTCCAATGCTGATGGCCATAAATAGCTATTGTGATTTACAGACCTTTAGAAATTCCTGTGCAAAGTAGATTCTAAGATAATAGTTTTCTAACACGGAGAAGAAGTATCCTTAGTAAATTTTGGTCTGTACCTGGAAATCAATTGTGGAATCAGGCAGCCTTTGAAAAGAGAACAGAGAAATAATCACTGTTGCCTTGGACCCATCACAAATAGAACAACTAAATCAAGGGAGTTTTGTTTTAATTCCATTCTTCCAATTTCCGGCATAATTTAAATAGATGCAACAAATTCCCTTCCCACTTCTTTCTCTGAGTTTTTTTTTTTAACTTTGAAAGTATATTCAGCTATTTTGTAGTGCATAACATTATTACCTGCAATATCTAAAACATCTTTCAATAGAAATGAAATTCTTAAGATACAAATCTACTACAGTACTCCAGTTCAGAACAAGTTTTTGCAATGTAAAATGTTATGATATGAAATTCATTTATTCAAAATCTATACCATTTTGTTATGAAATAGTGCTGTACATATAGATTGTTTAGTAGAAAGCATTTCATTGAATCCAATGACATACTTTATCTAATAGTTCCTAAGGATTTTAATAATGTACTTTTGAAACTCCTTCTGCACTCAGGATTTAAATTTCCAGTCTGATAGACCTGAGTATAAAATCAAAATATTCATCAGTGCAACTGATGTGAAAGGTGTGCTTTCAGTTCATTGTCACATGGGCACTTCCTGCTTTGTCAGAACCATTGTAGTAACTGGAACCTCTAGGTCTTATTGCCCTTTTCACCAATGTGTAACATCAAAGGCTAAATCCATCATTGGAATTGTAAGCACCAGTTTCAAAATTTGTATTAAAGATGTAATTGGCCACTAATTAGGATGCATCATCTAAGAAATAGAGTCAAGAAGTAGCATATTAATGACATTGATTTAAAATATAGGGTTGAAGCAATGACTCAGCAGTTAGGGCACCTGCCTGACAAGTGTGAGGATCTGATTCAAACCCAAGCACCACTTACACAACTAGGTATCAGAGAAACAAAGCCTAGATGGAAAAATAAGTAAAGCTTATTCTGGTTTTCTCTCTCTCTCTCTCAGTGTATCTTTAAAAAAAAAAAAACAAGTAAAGATAAAGAAGCTAAATTTTACAGAAAAAAAAAAAAGGAATGAAAGGCTTTTACAAATAATCCAGGAGAAGGCGTCATATGTTAAATGGCATTGTTGTACCAGCAAAATTCAATATTTATTGTTCTGCCTGTGATTCCACTGTACAACCTTTGAGGGGTTAAAAGCTTTGGGTTTTAGGCTCTGTAACACTGGGAAAATCATTCGGCTGGTCTTTACAAATTGTGAGAGAAATTTAGGGGTCTTTGTAAATTCTGAGAGAAATGTGAAATGTGGTGTCAGGCTTAGAGTCAGGGATTTGAAAGCTTTGGTACTCCTGAGTAAAGCCATCTCAAATACTAAGGTGGAATTAAAGCAAAGGAAAAATAATAACACATTAACTTTTAATTCATTGCTGTCTTAGAGCCTGAGGGTGCTAAGAGGTTTAACAAAAGACCACTAGGAATAACATGATTGAAATACACTCCAAAGAAGAAGAAAGTAAACAATGAGCCTCAAATAGTTCAAGGCAATGCACACTAACTGTATGTAGGACCAAAAATAAAAGTCTAAAGAGAAATGAAAATCCTTTGAGAATGGCCTTTAGGAGAGTGAATATGAGAAGGGGAAGAATTTCTAGTTAAAGCCTTTCAAGATCCAACAGATTATACTTTTTGATGGCCAATAGTATCATTCTGACCTTGGCTGCAGCTGTAGGAAATAGTGGGGCATTCAAATATGGCCATGCATTTGCTCCACGTCAGTCAGACACTGAGAATAATGATGGCCCAAGAATAGAGGTCCTTTTGCTACAGTCTTTGTTCTCTGTGGGAGGAAAATCTGAGAAAGATTTTCTATTATACCCCAAATAATGTTCTTTCTGGCAGTTCATAATAGTGGGGAAATGGAAGAGGATTGTTAAATGAGGGGAAAAGTTTACCTAGGGAAATATGTATAAAGAAGCTTCAGTGTATTTCATGTCCATACAGTGTAAAATTCTGCTTTATCTGTGTTAACTCATTTAGGCCTAAAAACACTGAGAGGAATTGCACTTCTATTTTGTAGCCATGAAAACAAAGATAAAGAGTTGTAAGCCCTTTGCCTATGGACAGTCAGCGACTGAGTGGTGCAGGTAAGACATGCCTGAAATCTGTTGAGACCAAAGTCCCCAGGTTCTAACAACCAGTATTTTCTACCCATCATAAAATTTCCAGACTTGTGGGATCATCTGTGATAAATCCTATCAGTTCATTGATCAACGTTAGGCAGATATAATTCAGGCTACCCTGAGTTCCAATGCACCCTGTCGAGAAATAGCTGCCCTCTAGGTTTTTATTAAGAATCCATCCATGAGGGTCAGTCATTCTCAAGGATGCACCCAGCACTTCTACCAAATTACATTTCAAAGGACCTTGGAGATGAAACTTATTTCATTCGGATGGCAAAGATAACTCCATGTACCTGGTGAAGAGAATCAGACCTCAGTAACTCATCCAGTATCTGAAAGATTTCACACCAACGACACCATAGCCATGACAGAAACTCCTCCACATTCCTGTGTAAGGAATACCTAGCTGACAGATGCAATTTTACATGCAGAACACTTCCCTAAAAGGTCAAAGTTTTTGCAGGTCAATGCCAAAACAAATTAACCAAAACAATGAAAGAAGCCTGCATCTGTGATGATCAAGAGAAATGAAATGTTTTATGTTCACTCATTTGGTACAATATTTCAAGTGCTAATAAAATAATTTTGTCCTCAAGGTGAATTTAATGATCTGGTAGAGAACTCTCATCTTAGAAGGCATTAATAATTTATTTTTCTGCCAAATGAGAAAATATCTTTTAAAAACACTTTATTCCAAAATGTAATTAAAGGTGATTTTAAAAAATTGAGTCCTAAATATCTCAGCTCCCAACAACAAAATGATATGTGAACCATTCACAATAGAACTCCATTTCAATATAGCATTTGGGAAGGAACATCCATTACAGACACCAGCACATTCTCCATGCTCGACTGAATCTTGGAACTTAATGAGAAGTTACTGACAGCTTTCATCCTCACAGCTGCCCCTGGAATTTGTTAATAAGTCAGTTCCCCTGCCAGGCAGATACTAGAAGTCACTTGCACTCTTCCAATGAACACAATACAAGAAATGCAATCCCCTAAAAAATACGTTCGTCCAAGTTTTTGAACTAAGTACTTTCCAGAACTATATTTAACAGATCTAGTCTTATGGTTTCTATCACCTTTAATATGACTCTTTTCTAACAATACAAATACAACATGTCAAAATTCCCCAATTCTTGCTCTTTTTAAAGTTGCAATTCTCACCTTCCATCTCTGTCATCAGTTGTGTCATCAGCAGCCTATTAAATTATGCATAAGCATAATAACATACAGCATACACTATCTTGATTAATGCTCAAGATAAGTCTCAGTAATGGTACAATTAATCCTTTTAGCAGATGGGAAAGCTGAGGCTCTGAGAAGTGAAGGGTCATTCCAAGATCACATTGCTAGATATTGGAAGAATAATGAATTTTCTTTCCCTTCAATAAAAATCTATTTTTCTACAGAAATAAAGAACTAGCCTTAGAATTCTATAGAGAATAGTAAACTTTTCCATTTTAATATGAATTAATAGCAGTATCCCTTTCAAATTATATGTACTGGAGGAACAGATTTAAAAGAAAATGTTCTTACAGGCATTCTAACCTAAATGCTACATAAGTTTCTCCGTGTGTATGCGTACACAAGTATGTAGACAATTCGTTGCTACATAGATGAAGTAGGTGAGCTCTTCTGTAGCAAATTTGAAAATTGGCGAAATTCTGCCCTCAAATCACCATCACTATACCCATCACTAGGATCTACAATTCTTTAAGTTTCCACAAGAAACCGTATTCTTGAGTTGGGGCACCAAAAACTCCTGTTAAAATGGCAATGTTGTTAGGTGAAGAGGAGGACGCACCATATTAAATCATTTTAAGACATTAATATCAATCTTCAATCCTATTTAACCAATTAACTAGAATAATCTAGCAAGTCCTTGAAGAGCCAGATAACCCAGAACAAGAACAGGGAAGTCTGATATTTCAGGATGGAGACAGGAAAGGTTAAGAGTATCCAAAGGTTTGGGATCCTAAAACAAAATGCATCTGAATTTCCCCTGCCAGGTTTTTTCAAGGCTGATGAAAATGGCCGTGGAAGGCATTAGTGCACAGAGTGCTATAGTCAGGTATCCTCACATCCCATGACGCAGGCAACGCTTGCCCTCAACAGAGCCACGCCTCCCCTCAGTAACATCAGATTTTTCAGACTTACAGGGCTATTCCTCACAATGCCAACCACATGTGTTTCTTCAGAGTATATTTTCTGTCACCTTCATTTCCTTGAAGACCTATTCTCTGTTAACTTTCCTTTCTAACAGTCAGGGGTGAAATGAAGTGGAAGTAGGAGTGAACAATACATTTTTCATTTATAAACAATAATTGCATATTTGCAGATAAACCATCACCTAAATATTAAAGGCACATCCAGGACTAGTGCCAGGCAAAATAGCACAGTTCATAATGTGACAGCTGCTGGAACCATAAACCACCTATCACAGATCCCTCTCTGAAAAATCTTCATGGCCCACCCTATACTTAGAGTATGAAAAAAGAGAGGATAGTTATTTGAGAAATGCATTATTTAAAATGCATTTTAATAACAATTTCAGGTCAAGGTTGTTATGTTTATCCTTGAAGTTTCTTCTCAGTTTGTCCATTTTTTTCCCCTCACATATCTGAACTTCATTGTCAAGAAGTAAAGGATTAATCAGTGGTCCTAGGGGTTAATCAATCCAAGAACACCAAAGAGACCATGGAATCATATCATATGTTTACCCAGGTCTGATCAAACCAGGCAAATCAAGTGCTTAAAAGATTGCAGATACCTTGATATTAGCTTTTCATTTCTAAGTTTCTTGAATATTTTTCCTTTAAAAACTACTACTCCCAAATGGTTATAATTCTTATTATCTAAGAGAGTTCATATAAATAACTTGAAAAATACTGAGAATCCTACAAGTAGATGAGCAAAAGATGAAAGCAGATTACAGAGAAGGAAGTACAACTTGAAGAAAAACAAGGCATAAATTGTTTAGGGTTTCCATTAATAATAAAAAATACCAAGGAAAGCGAAGAAAAATGGTCTTTAACCTATAATTTTGTGATTACGGAAAATAAAATTGTGGTTGAAAGTATACATCGGTACAAGGCTTCTTTCAATGGTTAAGGAAAAGAAAATGCATTGATATTGAGGGGAAAACACACAGAAAATATACAGCAAAGTATTAGCAGTGAACAATCTTTTTAATTTTTTTGCAAGAATCTATATTTAAAATAAAGTGCATACAAATAAGTACTACACTCTGAATGGAAACTATGGAAACCAAGAAGATTCTTCCATGAAAATAAAGACCATATCTGGAAAATAAAACCTGAGTATGGATAACAATAGTTCAATGACAAAGCATTGGAGGATAAAAAGAATTATTAAAGAAATTCTGTAAGTGAAGAAATGGTTTCTTTTCACAAACAGAAACTTCAAAAATAAGTACTAGCCCTTGGCAATGAAGTGTCTTCACAGGCTGACTTGGACTCAAAACTGGGCAAGGAAGAAACAAAAGGGAGGAAGAACCAGGTAGCCATGAAATAAAAGAATCTTTCAGGATAAAGAAAAAGAATACTTTATGCGCAAAGTTAAAGAAATAAGAAAGAATAAACACTTGTAATTCTATAAGAGTTTCTGAGATGACTGTATAAAATTTCCAATGTACAGAAATATTTTGGTTGCTTCTAATCTGAAAGAACATCTATTACTTTCTGGGCTTTCAGAATACTCTGGAAAGGAACCATGACCTGAGGTATTGTTGTCTTTGGAGATCAAGAGAAAAGCAATTCTCTGATATCATTCCTCTGATCCCCTCCAATTATAACCAGTTGCGAGCAGTTCGATATGGCCTTTGCAGCTCGGTGACTACTAAATAATTGGAGTTGAGATGTCAAATATTTCCCTAATGAGCTCAAGGTCCAAAGTAAACCCTGAACTGAAGTCACAATAGCAAGGCATTTTGATGCGTCTGCTACTGGAGAAGAGTTGGAGCTGTTACGCCCCCAAACACATGTGCAGGACTGCTTAGGAAAAGAAGAAAAAAGATGAGTATAAAGAGAAGAATTGCTTTCTGTAATAGATTAAGAGGATTATCATTTCCAAATTGCTATTTCTATCTCTTAGGTTTAGCAATTCAGCCCCAGAATTACTGATTCTGAGCATTTCTAATACTATTCATATCTAGCTAAATGTAGAAAGCCGGAGAAAGGATTCTTTGGAAAAGAAAATAGTATCATAAGCCCTCCTCAGAAATGACTAGCACACTGGTGGAAGCTATACTATTTTGGACAAAGGGGTATCTGGTGCCTCTAAGAACAGATAAACACAGGTGTTGCTTATAAACACAGCCAAGCTCCTTTCCCCCTCGACTGCTCCAAGTTCCTGCCTGTCCTGTCATGTTGAGGTGATGGTGAACCAAAGAGTGTCATAGCTCCCCAGCTGGAAGATTCTGACTTCTGCATACTGTTTTTCTAAATATCTTGTTTGGCCTGAAACCCTAAAATTAAAAAAAAATAAATAAAAAGCAAGCAAGAAATGAAACTAAGGTAATTAAGATCTATTGTTATGAAAAGCGGGTACAAGACTTGTAGTTTTCATTAAAGGTCACTTTTGAGATTTCCCTGCAGTGGTACAAACCACCTTTCCACAGGGTGATGTGCTCTTCAAATCTTGGCACCACTATAGCAATAATGTGGGTATTTTAAATTTGCTGGTTACATTAGACAATGTTATCCCTCTTCATTGAAACAATCATTATAAGCAACCTGTGATATTGTGAGTACAGGCTTTTGAATTATGTTTTGTTAAACACAGCTTTCTGATCTTTGAAACAGCTTGTTGGCTTGGGAGCTGACTTCACCTCACTACGTGGAGTGTGGACACGTTTGCACTTGTCTCTTCTGTTGCTTTGGGGATTTTCCCAACGTAAATCCTATTGGAACTCAGTTCTCCAGCTTTGTACAGATGTACTGTAACTGACTCTTTGTTTATGATCCTGTATCCAGTTTTTTTTTTAAATGAGAGTAGGCAGATTAGACATACTTCTAAAGGACGTATTGTGCATTGTGAGCACTGTGTGCTTAATTGCAAAAAAAAAAAAAAAAAAAGCAACAACCAGCTGTTTAATTTATGGATATCACCAACAGGGCCAACAGTTTCAACATGGAAAGTGGAACTCTCATCATTCATAAAGTTGGCAGGAGTTTCTTATGAATTTCAGACTGAACAAGAATCTCTTTGTTTTTCTCCAATTACTTTTTCAAACAAGTAAATTGAGTGCTCCTGGAAGGTGCTTGTTTTTTTAAGTAAAGTCCTCTATTTCACCAAGGAACAGGTGCAGCAGAGGGAGTGGCATGAAAGGCATTATAAAAGTTCCCCAAATTCCACCAGTACACTTTAAGCTTAATCCCAGTGCTCCATTTCCAGGGATAAAGCTGAGCTTCGGTGGCTCTACCTCTCTTGGTTTGATTTTTGACATTATCTGTAAAACCACCAATTTCAATGGTGATTTTTCAGAATCAGCTGAGCCTGGTTATAAATACATTTTTCTCTAATGTATTGCCTCATGTCATTTCACTCATTTCCTTCTTTACTTGGCCCAGAGCCATTAATATCATAGGAACTCCTCAAAGCCCTCCAACTGAAACAGAAATTGTGCATGAGGATGGTATGGGTAAGGCCCGTAAAAACTGCCCTCTGCTTAGCCTTCCCTTATTTTTGTATCAGCTCCCTTTTGGACCTTTCCTTTAGCAGAATGCACCCTTTCCCCACACAGTAAATCTTTCAAAGGATGATTCAGTGCCATGATTGAAACCAGAATGAGCCCTATCTTGATGTGCACAAAGTCTTTCCAGAGCATCATGAGAGCTCAGCGGCACTTTCTTATAAAGCTGTCCTCAGAGTCCTAAGACTTTGGAACCTTCTTGAGACAAGACAGTGGTGGAACAAAAAGTAATTGTTATCTTGGTAATTAGATCATCTTGAGTGAGATTCTAAAAGGATTTGCTTTAATTGTGAAAATATTTTCAGAGGCAAATAATCCTAAAGTGGAGCTTTAGTCTATCACAAGCAGATAATCTTTAGTATGGAACAAGGTCAGAAGAGTAAGTCATGAGAAATACCTGTTTAGCAATAAATAACAGGATTCAGAAAAGGAATCACAGGCACATGGAAAATGTTGATTTTAAAAATAAAAATGTCAGTGCACAAAGATCCATGAAAGAGAGGCATTCCTTTCTAAATTATTTTACCAGAGCTCCTAAAATTCCCAGGTGCCACAGACTTTTGGTTACCAATAATTGAGTCTGGATTCCTGCCCACAAATTAAAGATAACACGCTTCCATATCCCATTACTAATTCCTTTAACAAGGCTTCCTCTGAGTATTTTTCACTTTTTAACCTTTTGGTTACTGAAGTTACATTTGCCATCATAATTTCATAGAAGGCATTTCAATATTATTTCTGTCCAAGTACTTGGGATGCAGCTGTTTAATGGGATGTCCAGGTTGTAACTGCCACTTGTTTAACCAAATGCCTGCTCTAAGTGGTCACATTTAGATTTGTGATGAGAGGATAATACATGTTGTATGCATGAAAATGGATAGAAAATGACCACCTGAATGCATTTCCAGAACCCTCTTGAGGAATTTCTATTCATGCAGTCAGATAAGCCACAGTCTAATTTTTGGTTTGATTTGTTTGAAAAACCAAACCTAAAATGGAGGTGAATCAACAGTACACAATTCCCTCGATCCGTGGGAATTTACCCTAAGATTCCCAGAGGATACCTTAAACTGCAGACAGTGCCAGGCCCTAAATACCTACTGTGTTATTCCTATTCACACACACCTATGATAAAGTTTAACTTAAAAATTAGGCAGAATAAGAGATTAAAATAATAACTAACAAAATAGAACTATTATAACAGTATACTGCAATGAAAGTTATTTGTGCTTGGAATTTCTGCCTTAAATATCTCACTGTAATACATTCACCCTTCTTGTGATGATGTGAGATGATACTACTTATGAGAAGTACTTTACAGATTCTCTTTGACATATCTGAATGGCCATCATATCACCACTAGTCTTGCCCTTTGCAGCTATTATTAAATAAAATAAGGGTTACATGAACATAGCATTGTGGTGCAATGACAGTTGGTCTGATACCTGAGATGGCTACCAGATAATAGTCGGCCCTGCATAAAGTGGAAGGGCAATATGGCACAATCATCTCACGCTCAGAATGGTGAAAACTTTAACTCTATGAATTGTTATTTTACATGTTTTGACCATGGCTAAGTGAAACCATGGAAAGATGATAACCGATAAGAGAGGACTACAGTGCTGATTTTAACAGAGATTGTGTTACTCAGCTTTTTCACCATGGTTTCAGAGATCTCAGTCCATAGATGGCCATCTCCATTGCTCTGGGCCCAAGGTGAGGCAGAAGGGCATGGTGTAGGAAAGAAGGTCAGGACAATGCAACAAAGAACATAGCTACTTACCAGGGACAAAATATAAACCCCAAAGGCAGGCCTCCATTGAGCCACCTCCTCCTACCTCATCCTACCTGCCTACAGTTAGGTTCAGGCTTTAATAACCCAATCATTCACCTCTGAAAGTTCTGTCATTGTCTAACATATGAGCTTTTGGGAAGTACCTCATATCAAAACCATAACAGAGATATTTTGAATTTTGTTTCCTGAATTAAAAATTAGGCTTGAAGTTTGGGATATTCCTATATCTGCAATTCTAAAAAAAAAGAAAAAATACCACTGGGCTTGGAATTGTAAGTCTCATTCTAGTTCAGCAACTAATTAGCTTTAGATGCTAAGGCAAGATACAATTTCTGGTGATTTGTTAGTTTCCTTGCACAAGAGATAATAATAGAGATAGTAATGATAACATACTTACATTCCTTGCAGAGTTGGTGTGAAGATTAAAATGCTACCATACAAAGGAAAAAATTTCAATTAAAGCACCATCAAAATACATGGGACAATTACATATGAGGGAAAAAAGTCTGGCTGTTGGACCATCCATTTAATGTCCATGAGATTTAAACTAGAAACATACACTGGCATACAGAAATAAAACCTGTTAATTTGACCTTAAAAAGAAACTAAGGGAAAGCCTAATCTGTTTATAATAGTTATTTCTTTAGCAAATCTTCTCTGGACTCTCATTCTTGCCCACAGATTTTTTTAGTATTTACTTTCAAAGAAATCATGAAGATGTATAAATTTTCATGATTGAAGTTTAGTGTCTAATAAGTGAAGCTGGCTATTAGCAGATAATCGCACCAATAACTGTGTAATTGAAATCATGATAAAGTGTTATGAAGAATATGTTCTGAGAATATAAAATAAGACCTAAAATATATTTCAGATTTTAGTGACGTTCTCTAGAAATGGTATTAAACTGAGACCTACATGACAAAAGGGAGTTACCAAGCTAAACTCAAAAGAAAGATTCTAGGCAGACAAAGCAGGGCAGATGACATATTGACACATAAAAAATAAGGGGCAGAAGGAGTAGTGACATTAGATACGCAAGGAGAACACAGGTGACCTGGGGATGTAACATAGTAATAAAAAAAATAGAAGTTGTTTTTAAGAAAAAATTTTTAAAATTGCACAGGAACCTTAAATTCAGGGTTTGGAATAGATGGTAAAAAAAAAAAATTTCATATGGGCAAAAAGAATCCAGAATCATAAATATAAATTTGGGATTTTTTTCATCATAATAAAAATTGTAAATGCATTATAGCAGTCCTTTAATGCTGGCCTCATTTACCCTGGATTAATGATTTTTACGCTAAGTACTCTGACTTCTGCAGAGCTGCATCAGCAAGGACCTGAGGTGAGGTAAGTACAGGGAGGAGGGCAGGAAGGTCCAGGACAGCAGCACCGCTTCACTCCCCCTACACACAAGCAAGCCAACAGGGACTTTTTTGTTTTGTACATTGGGCTTCTACATATGGATCATTGGAAGGAAGGATTCTAAAGCCAAGACCGGAAGAGGAGGAAGAAGGGAGAGAGCCATCATCTTCCATGAGTAATGAGGTTACTGATGTGTGGCCTTCATTCACATTTTCTTCTTCTTTGCTTTTTTTTTTTTTTTGCCTAGAGGAATTCGTGTTTTGTTTTCAGAGAGCTTATCCTTGTTTTCTTTCTTGAATGCTTGTTCACATTGTTCATAGACCATCATTTCAGCTCAGATCATTTGTCTTAATATAGGACCTAACTCACTAGTCCACAGGGCCTCAGGAAATCTGTGATGCCTCCCAAGAATGCCTGAGTGTCCCTTTGATGGAAGAGAGAGCCTTCTTTTTCCACTGGGTGATTCAAATTTGTCTTGACTGTGGAGCTGCTTCCTCAGGCTCTCCTTTCTCAGGTTTTAAGACCTTTTTATTGCAGCTTTCAGGGGTTTTGTTTGGGATGGTTGATGGTATTCTGAAATCCAGGGAGAGAGGAATAGCAAACATTCTGTCTATGGTACACTAGAAAAATCTGGGCTGAATCTTCAGCCTGAAAACACAGTGCAAGTAACCTCCAACAGATACAGAAGAAGTTAAAAGAACAGAGCTTTGCCCTCCCCACCCCATGCTCTGTACCTCAGAGCATGAAGGCTAACATTGACACACAATGAATATGGGATGTCGACCCTGTAAAAGGTTGCAGGGGAAGGTAAAACATAAGGCTTCAATCCCAGAGTTTCTAGCAGGAGAAACTTCAACATGGAGTCTGCCAGCCATTTCAGGATCACCTGGTTCAAACGGAAGCAACACAAGACCATTGGGAAAGTCTAAGGTATAAAACATAGTTGCAAGATTCCAATAAGCACTGTGACCTACTTCATTTATGTGGCAAAGAGAGTTGCACTTACCAGGTACCACATAGGGGCTCTCACATTCTCCAGCTGCCTTTGAAGGTAGGTTGATTTGCTGGCTGTTCTGGCCAATGGGCCACGGGCTAAACAGAAAATCTTGTTGGACATAGGAGTGGGTGTGAATTCCCTACAATTCCCTGTGCTTCCTGGGCCACCAGGAAGCAAGGTGACACACCAAGAGGCTGCATAGATGCAGGCTTCCCATTGTCACTTCCTGTAGTGACTACTTGGACAGTTATCTTCTGATGGTACCTACTAGGATTTCCCCTGGACTCCCTCACCTGTTTTGACTAATACCAGCCACAAAAATAATTGAAGGCAAATCTTCACTGAAATCCTCTGACCTTTCAAGCTCTCCATTCTGTCACTGCCACATTTCTCTAAGCTGTCATTTTTTTCCTGTATCATGTGACTGACTTCATCCCTCTTCACTCTGAGCCTGCATTCTTCAGGATCACCATTAAGGGAGCTGGGAACACCAAACTATTCCTTCTCAGTCTGTTTCTTCTTAAACTGAGACATAGAAAATTTACCATTCAGCATCAAAAATCATTTCATTTTTCCTTAATTTCTCTTTTCCCTGCATCTTGGTCATAATATCAATTAACCAACAAGTATTTGTTGAGTGATTATTTAACTAAAACTCCATGTGTCCCTTCACAGTTTTCCATTTCAGTATCTTTTATCTGTAGAGTTCTTAAACTTCAGTTTCCTAATCTGTAAAAATAGGAATAATAATATCTACCCTTTCAGCTGTTGGAAGATAAAAAGTGATGACATTTATGAAAAGAACCTATGAAAGAGTCCAAAATATGCAGGTGGTACACACTGACTCCTTCACTGCTGTTATATGATGACAATTATTCAAACAACTTCCAGATAGCTAACCGCAGATTCATCTTTCCAGAAAATTATAATCTTGCATATTTTCATTTTTTATTAAATTGATTTTAACCCATACATAAAAATTGTACATATTAATGGGATACCATGTGATGGATTGAGACATGCGTATATTGTGTAAGAATTAAATCAGGCTAAATGTATCTAACTCTTCTCTCTGCTTTCCCCAGCCTCTGATAACTACCATTCCACTCTCAACATCTATGAGATCAACTTTCTTAGATTCCACTTATAAGTAAAATTGTGCGGCACTTGCCTTTCTATTCCTGGCTTATTTCACTTAACATAATGATTTCTGGTGCCACTAATGTGGTCAGCTGTGACAAGATTTCATCATTTGTAGTTAAATAGTATACCATCTTGTATCTATACCAGATTTCCTTTATCTACCCGTTGGTTGCTGAACACTTTTGTTCTTTCTCAAGAATATTTTAAATAGAATACTCATATTTATTGTACATCCAATAAGTGAACTGACAATTTCTCACCTCCACTTTACCATAACCTGCCACCCACAAAAGGATTCTATTTGAACTTAACTTTATTTCATCAAAGTCTCCTTCTGCTGTCAACTCAGTGAAATGAAAACTGAGAAATAACATTGAGATTGGTAATATTTTCTGTCAATTCAAAATTGAAACCAAATTCCTGCCTTCGATCTGGGGAAGCATAGAGTAGATCTAAGAATAAGACAAGAAATTTGAAGGCTTAGCAAAGGAAGAGGCCTTTAAGTTATGCAGTATTAGGCTGCTGTCAGAGTTGATGACAGTCTTGGAGAAAATGGAGAAGTCCAAGAACTGGGAGAGATGGAAGGGGAGTTTTGTGGGATTGAGGCAGTAAAGGAAGTCAAAAACTAATAGGTGGCTGTCAATGAGCAGGATAATGAAATAATAGAGTTCTAGTACTGACAGGTGAGTTGTGGACATAAAAGAAGGTGGTTACAATTGTTTTCAAAAAACGGAAGTCTGGTTGTAAGGTGTATTATTAACATGGAGGTGGAAGATGAAGATGAGAGTACTACAGAATGGGAATGAAGACAACGGCAGTTTATTCAGTGACTGAATGCAGTGGCTGGAATACAGATTTCAATCAAAGGACTTATCCAGATGGCATGCCCTGGATAGTTTGAATAAAGACAGCATAGTTTGAAAGGTGTAATGCAAGCTCTAGAAGAATGCCCTTTGTGGGAAAATTCTGGGCTTCATCTTTTTGTACAGACTACAACTCTGGATCCTCACCACCTGCTGCCCTCAAATGCCACACAAAAACTGAATGGGCCTTTAAGGGAATTAGTTGCTAAAGTAACAGAGACACCTCACTTTAAGAGTTTCTCTTATAGAAAGAAGATTTAAGCACAGATTTCAAAGACGCATTAGAAGCAGTAGTAGTAAATTTGTGAGTTGTTAAAATTATTTACCTAAAATAAAACTCAGGAGTTCTTTATCACCTCTAACTTGCACAAGTCACTAAGCAAGACTAACAGAGGCCACCCACAAAGAAAGCTAAAAATTGTATTGGCTCCAACTTGGTAGTGTGGATAGCATCCAAAGATTTCCAGCTACCCAGATTTCATAGGATTGTGAATTTATGTAAACCACCAGCATTCTGAGGTTAGTGGTGCAAGGAATAAGCAGAGAGAGCTAAACAGACAATTCAAGCTGTGTAGCAATTTGGAAAAACTAGTTCTATCTCAGATTAATAAAATGGAAATTGTGCTTCTAGAACTATGTTACTTCCTGTTACTGCCAAATCTCTTTTGCATTTGTATGATCAAAAACTCATAATCCTATTGAGTGCACACAAAATTGGATAATAAAGTTCTCCAAGTGTTATTGTTAGTATCTGCTCACCAAGACAAACAAAAAGAGAAAACTGCATGCATATAAAGGTATTATAATATTGTAAACTTTTGAATATTTTAAATTTTTCAGTGCTCAAAATATATATTCAAACTAAGCATTGAAAAACCATTTCTATCAGATAAAAGAGGAAGCTCCATCACATAAAATAATAGTCTGATTAGCTGTTGTATATATGGGAATAGTAGAATTATTGCAATTACATTTTTTGCAACAACATCTGAAGAAAAGTTTAAGTATAAAACTAATAATTGTTCTGAAATAGCACTTTTTCCTTTTTCTCCACAATATTATATTGGGACTGGGAAACAAAGTATTATCATATACTAATGCCACAAAAGGAGATTGTGTGGATGAGAATACGTTAGGAGGAAGAAGAAAGGCTGGTGGTGATTAACAGAAACTGATAATATAATATTTATTCCTTTTTTTTTCCTTTTTCATTCCCAAATTGCAATAAGATAGACCACAAAGAAAATTTCATAAGAGAGCATACGTTATAAACACTCTTTCATTGAATTCAAATGCAGCATGTTCAAAGACTCTCAGGGGCAAATATTTCCTTGAGAACATTAAATTCCCAGTGTATTTTTATGAAACCTTAAAACAACATGACTCAGAAATTTTCTGAACTAGGATTTCCTTGGGGAAAGAGAAACCCTCTCCAAATTCAGCTTTATCTGAATTTCAAAATAGCACAACAGGAAGCCAGGGTAAATTTGTCTCTTTAAAAAGATATATAGGGCTGGATCAGTTGCTCAGTGGTTGGACCACTTGCCTGGCATGTGTGAGGACCCACGTTCAAACCCCAGCACCACATACACAACTAAGAGAAACACAGACCATATGAAAAAATTCTCTCTTCTCTCTCCCTCTTTCTCTTAAAAAAAAAAAAAAGATGTACAGTACTTCAAAAAATCAAATAATGAGTTTTATTTCATTTTGTTTTTCTCAGGACTTGGAATTTGAGAAGGTCTTTCAATTTCAAACTGAAGATATCAGTCCGTCTGGTATGGAGCCCTGCAGATGGGAAGGGGGAAGGATGAGGTGGGATGTTGGTAATGGCATTCTGAAACGTATCCTCTGTTCAACATTCCTGAATTTTTTATGTGCCAGTTGCTTGCCACATATTTATCATATAGATTATGCTTATATCTTTTAGACAAGGAAGAAAAACATACAATTTTGTTTTCATCTTACTCTGAAGATGAAAGATTTGTTATCGTTAAGGCAGTTTGCTATGTCCTGAAATAGCTTAGGTAAGTTGGACCAAGGAAGCCATATGCTGATGCTGGTATTCACATTACATATTGCCATTTTTATTTTAGTGTCTTTATTCATTTAATTCTATCCCAAAATCACTACCATTTTGCTTTTTGGGAGACACAGATACAATGCCCAGGTTAATTTTTTCCTCTAACTCCACCATATAGAAATGTAAGTTTCAGGTTTAAAAAATTTATCCCATAGAGCTAATCAAATTACAAAAGGAAAATGTTGAAAATTTCCTTAAAAATTAAAAAAGCACCAGATTTTCACCTTAGATAGAACAGAAAGTAGAAATATGAGAAAAGGGAATGGAATAGCAAGAGACCCAGAGTGATATAATATCCTAAGGTATTAAATTTTTAATCTCTTACCAGGGCAGGCAATTCCTCTCTGTCGGACAGTGTCATCCTAATGCAACCTCCCAATATCCTCATGACTTAGTGTGACCCACAGAGCTTCTCTTGGTTATGTATACTTTTCTAGATATCTGAGTTCACTGCGCTGTGTTTTTCTTGGTGTCAAGAAAAAGCTAGGTAATTAATTTCAGTACATTTATTTTCTTCCCTTCAAATTTATGGTCTGTCCTCATTCTCTTCCCTAACACATATGACATCCAACACACATGATGGAGAAATCCATCAATAAATTATGTTTTATCAGGAGAGACATTAGCTTTATATTAATAAACAGAAAGCCTCAAATATGAAATTATTTTGATACTTTTTCTAAAAGACTCCAAAGTTTCCCATGTTTTTCATCTAGGAAATTTAGAGGAGAATAAAGAAGATGTTCAATGGTAATAGGAGACACACTTCAACAATACTTTAAAGTGTGCAGTTATGAAAACTTTCCATTAGTGTTCAGAACCCGCACCGGTTTAAGTGAAACTCCTTATGCAATGGAGACTGTTGCACTAATACACCAGGGCCGAGGAGAAAGTGATGGAGTGATACTGTGTGTGCTCTAATGTGCATGCAAACATTTGGCTAAGAGTATGTATGCTTTTCTGACATTAGAGTGTGATATTCCATAGACCTACCATACGGCTCCATTATGTAGAAGGATCCACTAGAGAACTCCTGTTATGTAGCAGAGCTGAAATATCTGCCTCTTTTATGCAGGCAATATTCCATTTTAAAATGTTTTCCAATCTGGCTCAGAATAACCCCCTCTGTGAACCAAATGTGTTCGTTACCAAATATTCTCCATGGTTTTTCTCCAAGGACTGAGACAGCCTCCAGGTGTTAGTAATGACCTAATCATACAAAAGCCAGCATATTTATCTACTCTTACCCCAAGAAAAAGTGGGTATGCTTCCTCTTAGTCTACTTTGCCTCCACAGCCTTCATACATCTGCCGATTATATATTTGTAAATCTCTCCTTTTATCTCCCCAACAGATGCATGCTGTGATGAGAAATACCGAAGCACACATTAGAAGCAATGATGGTTATCAGCCTAGCAGAGGCTGATGGGCTTCCTCGGATCCTGCCATGGAACCAATAGAATGCCAGGAAATGATTGGCTAGGGAGCTCTTCCACGTTGTCAGGAGCATTGGAAAAAGGCTGCAAGAGAATGATGAGAGAAAACCTGGAGAATGGCAAATGCTTCACTGAAGCAATCTGTTACATTCCTCCTTGCAGAGAGGGACGGCTGGCCTGAGATGAGAAGAGCAGTAATAGGACCGGGAGGAAGTGAAGGAAATAGAACCTGAGGAGAGCAGGACAGGGGAAAAAAGATTTATAGTGTGCATCGTAACCACTCTAATATTTGGGGCTTCTCTTGAACTTAATCCAACTTCCATGTTACTGAAAATTTATTATTTCCCCTATGGATTTGTAGAAAACAGACAGCAAATGAGTAAGAAAAATGGAAAGACAGGGGGAAAAAAGAAGAAAAAAATGTATGGCGTGGTAGACAAAAAACTAAGAGGACTGAGTCCAATTACAGTTTCTCCTGCTTTTGTCAGACCAAGTAAAACATTTAAAATCATCTGCAGATATCAGCTACTCAGTCTGTGCCATTTTGAAAGTGGCTATTCAAACCTTTTAGAGCTGGACCTGGTCCTTGTGCCGGTTATTGGCCAAGGTATGACATGTACTAATAACACTTCAGGGACAATGGTCTTTTGATGACCGTCGGGTATCAGTGCTTCTAAATTGACCAATTTCATGTGTCAGGAGGGCAGAAGACATACAATCACATAAGAAAAACACTTTAATCCAGTCATTATAAGGTAGGAACTGAACAAAATGGCTGTGGTGTTTATGGGTACAGCTGTAATTTCAACCAAGGTTCATTCAGTCAAGAAGATTGTTTCCAGTCTACTAGAAAATGCTTCCAATAAGTTTGAATTACAGCCCCAATATCATCCTTTTATTTTTTTCAGGTTAACATGTGAAATACAGGGTTTTTTTTTTTCCTCAGTCATAGTTACTTGGACTATCTAAAAACCAATGATTCAATTTCCCCTCTCCAACCAAATACATTACTGAAGTTTTAATCACTTAGCACATTGGCATAGCAACAAAATTGGTTTTGCATTTTCCCTTTTCATTTATTTTTCGGCAATTGAACACTGGCCTTAAAAAAAGATGAAAAGATAGATTTTTGTTGTCATGTTCTATGGTGGTTTTCATTCATTAGTTTCTTCTTTCCCTCACCCTCCAATCTCTTCCTTCCCTACAACATCAGCTACATCTCTTGTCACAAGCTCACATAATTCTAGGAGTGTGTTTTGCAACATCTAATTTGTTATGATGCATTATTCATGCAAATGTGATTGCAGAGGAGGAGTTAGACAGAGTGACAGCTTAAGGAAATTGTGTGTGTGTGTGTGTGTGTGTGTGAGTGTGTGTGCTACTCTCAGAAAACAGCCTAAAGAGATCTGGGACACCAAGATATTATGATGAAAATATTAGAATATTAGAATGTCAATGTGAGAATATCAAATTAAACAACAGAACTGTCCGACCACCCATTACATGCAATAAGAATCTGGAACAATGGCTGGAGTAGTGGCTCAGTGCCTGGCATTCACAAAGACCTGGGTTTGAACATAGCACCATGTACACAACTAAATGTCAGAGAAACCATCTCTCTCTCTCTTTAAAAAAAAAAAAAAAGAATCTGGAACAGAAAAAATTTCCATGAAGTTGAGACAATAATTTGTCCTAAACTCTGCTTTTAATTTTTATATTGTAAAAAATAAAATGAAAACTGTGTTTTGGCATAATGCTTTTGGATGAGAAATGTATAAGTCTCCTTTGTTACACTATATGATTACTTAGGTTTAGACCACAAAGTTTATGAAAGTTGATATAAACAAATACAGCATCCTGGAAGATAATTATAAATCTTAATGGCACTAACTGATGGTATGATGGTAAGGCAATTTTTCCTTCATCCTGTGTCTGAAGCAGAACACTAAAATGCTATTGGAAATAGATTATCCATTACAAATTGAATATAGGACATTGGATATCCATTCAAAGATGGCTAAGATTTGGTTCTTCAACGGTGCTGCTAGGAAGACCATCTCAAAATAATTTGTTTAAATTTCTAATAGGAACTCCAAAGTGTGGTCTTGAATGGAATTATATTGTATGGAATAGATTGAAGACAATAAATTTTAATTTCAAGAATAAATTCAATTAACCCAGTCATATATGGTAAAAAGTAAAATGGAATCTTCTTTACAAGAATCTGTCACTATAAGTCAATCCTTTCCCCTTCACAGACCTATCATTATATGAGCTCATTATATCTGAGAACCCGGAAAGGGCTGAAAGATACTCACAAAAAGTGAGCATCTCTCACAGGTGGAGAAAGACTCTGTAGCCTCCCACCTAAGGGAGAGTGAATTAGGAAATAGGCCCAATTGGCAAGAAATATGTAGTAATGCAGACTAGAGCATTGTCCTGAAAGTTCATTTCTAACCACTTGTGATTTAGCTACTACAGACCATACAAAAAGATGAAAAAGTGTCATCCCAAACATGTGGCAGATGATGGCATTGAGAACAGCAGCTCAGAACCCGTGCAGAAGCACAAACCCACATCTAAAACCAGAGCTGGTCATAATTCTAAGAAGCTGGGATTCAGACTGGAGAATTTATTCCATCCTTTATAAACTTCTCATTTTAAACAAAAAAATTGTTTATTTGCTTATGTTTTTGTAAAAGGGGACTGTCTTATTTCCATCATTAGTCTCAAAGCCAGACTAGCACACCACCTTTGTATTTGGAAAAATGCAAATGGCTATAAGATTCTTGGTGAAGATCTAGAAAAGTCACAACATTGTGCTGCTCCTTCTCTTCACTGCTTACCTGGGAAGATCTTCCTTAAATTACCCTGAAATGAACATGAGCACTGTATGGAAGCCCACCCATGCAGTGACATGCACCTTCAACATTTTCTGCTATTGTAAAAAGAGTGAAGAAGTCTACCTGGGTCTCCACTGCATTGTTCCCTGACTCTCAGAAACTCCCTCTTAATTTGGTCATTCTTATTCTCATTTATAGAATAAAAGCTGTCCTAATACACCGTGATGAAGGGTGACTGATTTTTAGCACCTTGAGAAAACTTCCAGCCATATTGGTACTATCTTTGTAGCCTCAGTTAGCATTGAAGAAAAGTTTGGACAATATTTCAATGCTATGCAACACTTATCAGCCTAATAAAGAAGTGATATAATTCTAAATTTCATGGGAAGGAAACAATGGTGTGGGATCTAATTTTTTGTATTACAATAGGACTCTGCCATCTAGTCTATTGGCTGTATGATAACCTTGTCTCCTTCTCCTAAATTTAGGTCAACCTTTGAGTTGAATTGAAATAGATCTTACCATCAAATCTAAACTACAATTCCAACTGTAACCAGTACAGTCCTTGCTAACCATTTCCTACATTATTCTCATGGAAAAAGAGCCTCCAGAAAAAATGCCAACAGTGGTTTCCAAAAGCATCTCCTTAATGATTAAATCCCTCCACGAGTGGGCTTGGATCTACACCCGCAGGCTTTTCTCCTGATTCTTCATACTCCCAGCTCTAAACTGCAGTGATGACTAAACACTGAATTGACTATTCCACTTGGCAATTTTTCAACTTTGCTTACATTGTTTCCTCTTCCTGAGAAAACACCATCAATGCTTGGCCAAACCACTGCTAAGTAATTTCCTCCACTCTCTAGTAAGGGCAAACTGACCCATAAGTGATTTGCTACGCTCTCCCAGGTTCATCAAAGCCTCCACCATACTCACCCTCCTAAGATAGCAATTATACCCGCTTCATTTCACATTCCCTGCAACTAGCAGGATGTCTTCCCCAAAGCTGACACCAAAGAGATGTTTCTGAATCAAGCCAGAGTTTCTCACCCTCAGCGCTATTGATGTTTTGAGCCAGATAATTCTTAATTGTGGAGACTTTTGTGCATTGTAAGATGTTTAGCAGCAATCCTGGCTTCCACCCACTAGATGTGGATAGCACATCCAACCTACAGAGGCTGTAATAAAAAATGTTTCCAAATATTAGAAGGAAGACCAATAAGAGGAAAAGGATCAGGGGAGGTAGGAGGAGCATGTGGAGGAGGATGAAGGAGTGAAATATATCAAATTATGTTCTGTGTATGCACATATATGCCACAATGAAACCCACCATTCAGCATAATTAATATGTAACAAAAGAATTTAAAAATTTGTCCCCAGGCATTTTACCCCCAGTGGGGAAAGGAGGATAAAAACCACCAACTGAGAACTACTGACCTATGTTGTTGTTCAAGGCTGACAATAATTCTGAAGGATATTTGTTTTCAATACAATTGCTGAGGTATCTAATTATTTTTAAGAGAGAAAAGAAAGATAAAAATCAACTTAATTTTTTCATTTGGTCTTTGTTTCTCCGTCACTTAGTTGTGAATGTGGTGCTGTGGTACAAACCTGGGTCCTCGCGTATGCAAGCAAGTGCTCCAACCATGGAACCACCTCTCCAGCCCCTAAATTTAATTAACTAATTAAACAATTAATACTTTTCTGCAACTCACTTCTATATCACCAACGAAGTCATGAATTCTGGATTTTAGTACAACACAGTCTTCCGCATCTGAGGGGTAAGACACTTACGCAGTATCAAGGAAAAGTAGCTTCCTTGTTTTTTATTGTTTTATTCTTGATAGAAATGGTATGAGTCAATGATCAAAGTTCTTGAAGTTCTTGTCTTTCTGGTGCTCTTAACATAGCACCTTCCATTCCCAGTCTATCCATGAAGCGGGGAGGTACCCTGAGAAGTGAAGGGTTTACACATCATCACTGGCCCATGTGGTGGCATTGGAAAACTAATTGATCTAATACCTCAAGGAATTGTTGAGAGATTAAATGACAACAGACTTGTAAAGTGATCAGCACCTATTGGAAATTCAACAAACATCCTTTGATGTAACAACCTCCTTAGAGAAGGTAAATAAATTGCCCCAAAATCTCAAAATATATCACATAATTGACACTAGAATCCAGTCTCTTGGCACTTGTTTAGAGATCTCTAAATTATAGTATTCTTTTTTTCTAATTTTAAATCAAATCAGTATCCTAGGAGTAAGATAGAGAAGAGAAAGGATGGAAAAAGGTTTTTTTTTTTTTTAAATCTCAGCCACAACTATTGTGGACAGGAGGAAGAGTAAAGGCAAAAATAAATAAAATTTGTTTTCTTTTAAATTTGTCCCATCAGTTCTTGGATAAGTTAGTTAAAAGTGACAATTTTAAATCAAATTGCCTAGTATTGGTGGAAAAATCAACTAAACCTCAATAAAACATTTAATTTATTTATTTAATATAATACAGTTAGAAAGAGGTTCTGCCACTGATTTCAGTGCAGTAAAAGCTCTTTTCTTTCAATAAATAGCAGTTGGACATGCATTTAAACAGTGTGAACCACAAGTCACCTTCAAGAATATTCATCACCTGCCTCTTAGACTTAAAAAATTCATCCTATGCTGGGAGGCAAACTGGTGAACTCTTGTGACTTCTCTAAATCCTCTCTGATTTTAGCTCTTTTATTTTCTATTTATGATCTTCCAAGGAAGATGAATGGAGTTGATTTATTCACATTAAGTCCTTGATATATTTTGAATAATGTGTCTAGGAGGGTTTGAGTGGCTTCTTATCTGAAGGTGGGTGATCTATGAACTGCCTCAAGGCTTTCTCTTCAACCTCTCTTTTGAGTATTCCCAACCTTTCCAAGATCTTAAGCCCTCTACTCTTTGGATGATGATTTCACTTTTAGTATTTAGGGAATGAGTCTACATATTGCCAAACACATGTCTACCTCTCTAATGAACAGGTATTTCTAGTAAATAAGTAAAGTAGTAAGAGCAGAGCTTCATCAAGACTATCTCAATGTTCATTGAACATCTGTGATCTCAGCATGTAACACACATAGCCCCAGGAAATATAACCTTCTGAACTGAGTTCATTCACATTTTTTCAGAGCCCATCTGTACTTGTCAAGTAAGGGTCGGTCCCATTCAACAATGTGCTGCAAAAGAAGGATTTTTCTACATCTTGGAGTGGCCATTTCAAGTCTCCCACTCTAAACTCCATAGACTCCCACCTATCCACAAATATTCCTTTTTTTCCTCCTTAAAGAAGTAGCAATTCTTCTATGATTGCAGTAATTCTCTAGAAAGTCTATTTCTTGCTATTTGAGAAGTCTCCTACTTGCCTCCTCTAGTGGTTAGGTCTTGTGGCTGGGCCACATGCAGGTGGAGTACCTAATCATGGTGGTGATGCAGGTGCAAAGATTAAAATGGGGTTACATTTTTAACAATTATCAGCTAGTTGAGCTACTGAACCAAATAGCTATACTCCTTCTGCATTCTTGGTGTCAAGCTTGTTTTAGTAAATCCTGTAGAGAAATGGAACCACTTAATAGTTTCTTTAGAAATAACACCCATAAATTGAAATGAAATATTGCTTCCATGAAAAATAATCCTTTTACAAGATGATTTTTGCACTGAAGAATACTTTGTTTTGTAATTTGTTTTTGAAAACATAATTTGGAATAGTATAATGGAATTTTGATCAAAGTGTGAATAAATTTTCTGCAAGTAACTACAAATCCTTATATACACTTTATTTCAAGTAATTACTTCCCTCAACCACAATGCTATTTGATTCTTATTCTTTCAGATAATAGAGAAACTCACTGTAAAGCAGCTATATTGATAAAACTACTAAAACTTACTTCTTCATTTTATCAAAAATAAATGCTAATTGAAGTAAATGAAAGTATATTTTGGTTTTTGGTTGCTGTATTCCAAAAAGGAAAACAGAAACAATAAGTTGAAAAAGTTAAAAAGTATTCTTTTGTGAGTCCCGCAGCAGAGTAACATGTATAAAAATATCTTTAGAAAAAGGAATTTCTGGGCTGGAGTGGTGGCTCAGTGGTTTCAGTGCCTGCCTGGCATATGTGAGTACTTGAGTTCAAACCCCAGTGCCACGTACAAAATAAAGTGTCCCAGCAATGAGAGCAACATGAAAAACCAAATAAAATTAATTCTGTTTTTATTTCTCTCTCTCTCTCTCTCACTGTTCTTCTGTCTTTAAAAAAGAGAAAGAAAGAAAAGATATTTCTCAGTGGCAGACTCTGAATCTGGGTCACTTCTATTACTTAATTGATGTTATAAAAATTAACAAGTTATAGTAATCTGGATGCTATAGAAAACCAACTGCCAAATTTCATGGTTTAACCAATAAAGTTTAATTCATGATCACATAACAATTTAATTCTACTATCGCTGATTAGCAGACAGATTTCCACTTCTCAATTTAAAAAAAAAAAGAGCAGCACTTTATATATTGTGGCTCTCTGCCTCTCTATGGGTGAACGTACAACAAAAGCTTTACTGAGATATGATACACGATAATATGCTGTACATATATAATGCTAAAATTTATAATTCTATGCATGTAACACATACACACATACAATAACCATAGCTGTGAGTTTTATACACAGACAGGAATGGATATTTATGAAAATATCCCCTCAAGATAAAGGTGTTCATCACCTGTTTCCTCCTGACACGTGATCACTTCCACGCTCCACCCATAAATACCCCCATTTCTAGGAAACCACCAATCTACTTTTTTCACCACAAATTAGTTGAACTTTTGTAGAACTTTATACAAATGAAAACGTGCCCTTTTTGGCTGGTTACCTTCACTCATTATCATCATTTGGGGTTTCATCACATTGTGTATATTGATAGTGTATGCCTTTTGCTCACTAAGAAGTATTACATTGTCTAAATATACACAAATTTCTTACACATGTATCTATTGCTGAATGTTCAAGTTATTCCCAGATTTTTGTATTTATAAATAAACCAGCTATGAACATTTATGTGCAAATCTTCCAATGGAAATACATTTTCATTTTGCTTAGATACAAACTTAGGAGTGCAATGTCTAGATTATATTTCTATTAGTTTCTTTTTTTCAGTTTTTTCTGCCTTATTTTTGGCAAATCAATCAATTTTTATGATTCTGTCTTACCTCTTCTATTAATTGTTGTTATACGTTTTAAAAAGTGTAGTCATGTTAAACTGTGTGAGCCTTCTGATAATGCACTATTTCAGTTGTCGTGTTAGATCCCAATTTCTCCCCAGAGTCTTAGCACCATTGTCATAATTTTTAACATGTACACTAAACACACATTACATTATTGTTGTTTTTATTTAACTCTACGTCTGGAACGAGACGTTGGACACGTTTACTTAGTGTTTGTCAATAATTTTGGAAATCTTTTAACTGTTACCTCTTCGGATATTTCTACTGTTCTTTCAATCTCTTCTCTTTCTGCCAATCCAGTTACAACTTTACTAAATCAGTTGATATTGTCCCACAGCTCTTGGATGCTCTTTTTTCTCCCTCCCTCAACCCCTTCTTTGTGTTTCAGAGTATGTGATTAATAGAGCTCTTTCCAAGTTCACTGACTCTTTACTTAGTTGTATCAAGTCTACCAATGAGCCCACGGAAGATATTCTTCATTAATGTTACTGTTTTTTATTTCTTGCATTTCCATTTAATTCTTTCCAGTTTCTGACCCTCTATCAATGACCCATTTGATATTGCATTCAGTCTAACTTTTCCTTTAAAGTATTTAGTATATTAATCATAGTAATTTTACATTTCCTGCCAAATAATTCCAACATAAGCATCATAATTGTGTCCAGTTTTGGTGATTGCTTTGTCTCTTCAGAATATGGCTTTCTTTTCTTTGCATTTTTCTATTTTGCCTTTCTTATGCATCTCTGTTTTCTGTTGAAAGTCCAGTTCTTTATACGGGACAGCAGATATTGAGATAAGTAATTTTTATGCTTGCATATGAGCACCACTATTTTTGAAAGCTCATTCATGTGGTTGTCTGTTAATTAATCTAATCAGAGATTGAGCCTGTTTGAAATCCCTTGTTAAACCTGGCCTCAGTTCACCACTGGCTTCACATTCCATAGGGTTGATGGTATGGGATTGTTGCCTAAGGTAATTTTTCAGTGTTTGTTTCCCCCTTGGTATTATATTTTCCCACTGCTCTACATCTCAAAGAGAATCTTTTTCTTGCTACTCTCCCAGCTGTACTCCACGGTTATTTTTACTCAACAGCTGTTGGCATGGTAGTAGGAGGACAAACAAGGGCCATTTGCTAAGATTTTGTTTAAACCTTAATTTTAGGACAGTGTCTGTGAGTCCAAATGGGGTATATTCTTCACAGATGCATCTGCCCCTCTTTCTGCTGTAATGTGGAGCCTGGATTTACATCTGCTCCTCCCCACATGGGCTGTGCCTTTAGAAAAAGTCTATTTCTCAAGTTGCAATGAGTTTCCACCTGTGCTCAAAAGAAATGTTTTTTTCTTGTTACTCTTCATAAACTAACCACTACTCAAAGAATGAGGCATTTGATCTGAAAGCAAGATCGGAAAATTGGTTTTGGCTAGAGTTGAAGCTGTGGCTGCTCTTCCCTTCCCACTGTGAGCACTATAGGGAATTTGAGGCTTTCCCTCACCATACCTGCTAGAACCTGGTGGGGTCAAGGTCCTTCCCACAAGAACGCAAGAATGTTAGAATATGTCAAGTCCCCAGAGACTTTGCACTCTCATGCCAGCCCACTTTCCACCTCTAACAATTTGTTGACAAGTTTTAACTGTATCTTCTTATTGACTTTTACAGAAGTCAACGATATCTCCACAGGCAAGCAAAAGCTTGGATACTGTTTTTCTCTCTTCACTGTCGCATTATTCCATGATTTCCCATTGCAATTATCTGGTAAGTTCAAGAGAAGTCATTAATTTATAGTTTATCCTGTATTTTCCTTTTCATGGTGTTCTTTCAGGTCTCTGCTTTCCAAAGCTGAAATAGAAAAATAACCTGGTTATAGAATTACACATTGCCAATTTTTTTAAAAAGTTGCTTCGCTGCTCTCACTTTCATTGTTTCTAACTGGAAATGTGCCAGTCTTATTTTTGGTCCTCTGTAGACAACATGTCTTATTACCTGCTTTTAAGATTTTCATCTTTTCACTCCTCTTAAATATATTATTTTGTGCCTCTGTATGGTTTCTTTTTCTCTTTTTTAGACAGGGCCTCACTCAGTTGCTAAGGATGACTTTGAAAAAAACAATCCTCCTGCCTCAACTTCCCAAGTCGCTGGGTTTACACACATGTGCCAAGGTACCTGGCCTCTGCATTGTTTTCTGTTTTGTCTGTGGGTTTATAGTTCTCATCAAATATGAAATGTTAGCCCCTTTCCTTTTCTTTGAGGATTCTGATTCCTTATATTAGGATTCCTCAAGTATTCCCACAACTCACTGATGATCTGTTTTCATTCTTTTTTTTTTTTTCTTTCTTTTCTGGTTTTTGTTTTTTGTTATTGGCAATAAGTCTATACTTTATGTTTTTAATTTTGGATAATTTTTTCTACAGATACACCTAAAAGTTCACTAATTTTTTCTTCTAAAATGTCTAAATCTGCCATTAATCCCATCCAGTGTATTTTTCATCTCAAACATTATAGTTTTCATCTTTGGAAGAAGTTTGATTTTGATTTTGGTTTTTGTACATCTCCCATTTCTCTCCATAATATTTTCAGTCTTTTCTCCAGCTTTATATATATATTATATATATATATATATATATATATACACACACACACACATATGTGGAGTACAGTTATAATAACTGTTTTAATGTCCTTGTCTGTTAATTTCAACATCTGTTTTGAGTTGGGTTGGTTTCAACTGATTAATTTTTCTCCTCATTATGAATTTCATTTTTTCTGCTTCTTATCTTGCCCAGTAATTTGCTGATTGCATGCTAGAAATCATGAATCATAACTTGTTGGATTTTAGATTTTTTTATAATCCTCTGAAATTCCTAAGCTTTGTTCTGGGACTCTGTTAAGTAACTTGGAAACAGTTTGATCCATTTCAGTCTTACTTTTTAAGATTTGTTAGGCTGAAGTAAAACAGTAGTCTACAATTAATTTTTCTCCTCTACTGAGAAAAGACCCATCTGAGTATTTCCAATTCTGTACAAATTACTTGATTTTCCAGTCTGCCTGGGGAATAAGTAATATTCTTAGCACTGTGTGAGTTCTTAGTGTTTCTCTTTTAATGTTACCAGATAAATTCTTTTGCTTTGTTTTCTTGGCCTCCAGGAGTTTCCTTAGACATGGTAGCTGTGTCGTATAGTTGCTGATTACTCCAGGGAGATGCCCCTGCAGATACCTGGAGATTTTGCTTTTGCTTTACTTGATGCACCTTTTTCTAGTACTCTGCCAGGTTGGTCTCCCTGTATTCTCACCTCCTTCCAAAAATTCCTAGAAATCTTCCAGGCATTACCCTGCTTCTCCCTTCGTGTGCTACAGCTTTGAAATCTTTTTAAGGCAGTAAACTTGGGCAATTTTAGGGTTTCCCTAACTTGTTGCCTGACTTAAGGAACATTATCCTTCATTCTGTATGTTCAATGTCTTAAAAATTCTGGTTTAATATATTTTGTCCATTTTTTAGTTATTTCAAATAGAATCCTAAATTTCATGCTGAGGAACGCCATTTTGATTGAAAGCAAAAGTCTTAAAACATGTTCAAGTACACAAAATATTTTGAACCTTTCCTGAATATTTAGCCTTTTTACCAGAAAGATGAAATAATCACACACTATAGTTTTTAGTAATTATACTAGATAGCTCATTTTTAAATTATTCGTTTTGCCTGGTACCCAACATCAAGTGCTCCTTTTTCTACAATATTAACCCAGAATTCCTTTGAAGAATCTGCCTTCCTAGTTAGTCTATATAATTTATTTTGGGCTCCACTCCTGGCTTAGATCATTGAAAGATGGCATTTCAAAATAATCTGAATTTGCATTTTTCTTATCATAAGTGAAGTTAGGCAAACTTCACATGCTTAAAAGCCATTTGTGAGTGAGTGAGTGTGTGTGTGTGTGTGTGTGTGTGTGTTTGTTCCAGTGAACTGACAGTTCATATCCTTGGTGCATCATTCTTTGGGGTCATTTTTCCCTTTCTAAATTTCTTTGAGTTCTTTATTTACTTAAGAGAGTGACTCATTTGTCTCATAAAAAGTTGAATTAATTGGTTGAATTAAGCCCAGGAGTTTTATTCTTGTTTAAAGTACTCTTTCATAAAGCATTCTCTACTCCAAAATATGGTTTTTATTTTTTTTGTAGCAAACTTTTTTCTTTTTAGGTTTCTCTAGTTTTAATCATCATTAGGCTTTCTTAGTGCCAAGATTATAGTCTTTCTAATGGTCTGTTTCAATACCTTCATTGTCTTATTCATTTGACCTCTTAAAAATTAAATCCTAACATTTGCTAATATTTTTTCCCAAATATTCTAACCACAATGACTTGTTTCTGAATTTTTGTAGTACTGATTGAGCCACATTATTTATTATAATTATTTGCTTTCTTCATATTTTTACAGTATATTGTTTCATATATCTCATAATCCCTAGCTAAACTATAAACTCAATAACAGAACAGATTACCTGTTTTCTTCCTTTATTACCACAAAGTCCTGGTACTATGCCAAATACACAATATAACCTTTTAAGGACTAGATATTGATGCTCAAGTACAAAGGAAAGTATTGTGTTTTCTGTCTCATTAATTCTTCAGCATGTGCTATGAAGTGTGACACTTCTGATTGCTCAGTTAATATTAAAAAATAGTGACTGGGGCTGGAGCGGTGGCTCAGCGGTTTCGGTGCTTGCCTGGCAAGCACGAGGACCCGGGTTCAAACCCCAGCACCACTTACACAACTGAGTGTTGGAGCAACTAAAGCCATGTGAAAAACTAAATAAAGTTGTTTCTCTCTTTCTCTGTCTCTCACTGTCCCTCTCTCTTAAAAAAAAAAAAATAGTGACTGTCTGAACCGTAACTGAAAGTTTGTATTCCTTGTGCCATAATAATAACATGAAAAATATAACTGTAAATATATACATATGATATACACTATCATGATATTTTAGAATATCAGTAAACTGATATTTTATAATAAGTTGATATTTTCTAATAACAGTACCACTAACATTCTTCAAAAGACTTGATATGGTTTAAGTTCAACTTTCACAATGACTTTTATAATTTTTCTAATATTGAAGTCCAGATTCTTCAAGTCATGTAATGTGATCTGATTTGATGCCAATGGTTTTTAAACTCATTTTCATCATATTTCCTAAATTGCTGATTTCCTAAATACTATGTATCTTGTATAAGTAATAGAACTTTCTTAAGTCTATCGCCTTACTTATAAAATGAAAATACGGTTTTAATTCAAAATTCAGACACAAAAAGAGAGAAAGAGTTCCAGGTGCAGAGGAGTACTCCTATAATCCCAACTACTCAGGAGGCTGAGCATGACAACCCAAGTGTGAGGCCAGCCTGGACAACTTAGCAAGACCCCATCTTAAAGTAAAATAAAAGAGATGGGGTTGTAGGTAAGTGGTAGAATGTCCCTGGGCTCAATCTCCAGTTGCATCAGGAAATAAACATATAAATATCACATATATATGTAATGTATATGTCACACACACACACACACACACACACTAAAATGTCTCATAAAAAGCATGGAATAAGGTCAGTGGTGATAAGATGATATCGTCATCATTTCTTGCATCATTTCTTGTTTTGAGCTGTTTTATTTTTGTTTCTTTGTAACCTTTTTTGTATAGGGGACTCTTTTATTGTTTTTCTCTTTCCTCCTTTCTTTCCTTTCTTCTCTCTCCCTCCCTCCCTGCCTCTCCCTTTCCATTATTTCTTCCTTTTTAAAGTTTTGTTTTAACATGCATGTCAATTTGTCCAACCTTCTACCCTGAGTACAGTGTGCACTACACAGACCTCTTAAAATACTTGGGCCAGGCACCATGGTGCATGCTTAAAATTGCAGCAGAGCTAGGGGTGCAGTTCAGTGGTTAAGCATACCTGGATTCAATCCCTGGTACCAAAAACACATAAAAGTAAATAAATACTTGGAAATATAATGTGTTATACTTAAATGTCTAATTTTAGCATTTTGTTATCTAACAGGAAGGCATCACCTAAAGGAGGCACAACAATTTAGACCACCCAGAGTCCCTACTGAGCCTTCATTCCCTAGACACAAGAGTAGCCCTCCTATCTTTTTCTCAGCATCCATGCATTCTCTTCCACCATCCCCCTTCTATCTTGAGACCCAGGACTGCTCTATGCAAGACACTTTCCCCAGTGGAAAGATACCTTACGGATACTCATGTCTTCCACAGTGCAGGATACACAAGGTACTCTATGCCATACTGCAGGGTCTTGTCTGCCACCTCTGAAGATATGGTCTTGAATGACAAAACATTAACAAAAAAAGGTATAGTTCATTTGGTGTTTGCCTCTTACCACACAATATGCTGAATGTTTATGAACATCCTGTCATGGACTTTTGAAATTACATTGAGGCAGATCTGACCAACTTACACATGAGGAAACTGAGGCTTAGAAATATTAAGAAAATTGCTGGGGGTCACATAGGTGATAAATGGCAGGCATACAATCTGAGCCAGGTGTGCATGACTCCAAAATCCAGGTATTGCACCTATAAAACTAAAGTTACAGTCCAAGAAAAGGAAGTACATTCACCATGTCACTTGACACCTTTACTCTCAAAACAAAACCTAGTGACAATGGACAGAATAGTCATAGATTGGCCTTGAACCTGGAAAGTGCCTAAGAAAAAGCCAACCAAATAGCCACAGACAGCTACCACAGAGCAAATTAAAAAAATAAATATTTCATTGAAGCAAAATTTCCTGTAGGAATTGAAAATGCCCTTTGTCTCTATCACAGCAGTTTACTAAGGGTACCTTGCATTTTCCCTTCAATCTTGAAATGGGGAAAATGTCAGCATTGTTTTCATTTTTTTTTAAGTTCGTGATGGTCAAATATTGAACTTTGGAACATCTCAACTAACAGATGGGGCTTCAATATCCCTTGAACTCCTTTTATGGTAGAAACAAAATGAATTTCTATTATCTGTTGTTTGTTCTAAACTCCTGCCTGTTTTTTTTTTTTAACTATGTTTTTAAATTAGTAATTTTCACTACCTCACGCAATCTTCTAAATTACTTTTTAGAGTGCTGGCTATTAATATTTTAGGTAGCTTTGATGTTTTACTTTATAGTCTTCAATTTTATTTTACATTTCACAGGTTCCTAGCTGCAAATAATCCTACGGGCAATTTTTTCGCACTGCAACTATTTCTTGAAAGATATGCTAATGCAGCACGACTCTTGCAATACTGGGGGTTAAGTTAATCACCCAAAATGAGTTGTATTACTGTCAGCGGTGTATAAAGACATCCCATAGTGAGTTACAAGGAAGGCTAGCTTTAAAGCTGCCTTTGAAAAAATACCCAAAGCTGGAGAAGAACAAAAATAAGCATTTATTTCAAAGTCTGTTGAGCTCAAGAATCAAACATTTGTTATTTCTGGTCTCAAAGTTACCCAGAATAAATAAAGGGATTCATATCCTTTACAAAATTTAATTACCAGGAAAACTCTTACAGATCACACACTGTCTCTGGGAAAGACAAATACTGCATAGCAGTTTCTCCTTTCGTATTTATCTACAGAAAAAAGAAGAAATCTGTAATTTGCTGTGTTCAGCTTATCCACAAGCCAGTTCTAAAAATCTAAGAGCAAATTGCTGTACTCTGCTCCGTCAGTGGAGTGACACTCGTGGCCATGTCATACCCTATATGTGACTTCCAGAAATCAGGAGGCAGTGCATTGACTGCATGTTTGCCTTTCTCTCCTCTGTTCAGCTTTTACTCATCCTTTAAGTGTGGGTTAAATAGGAAATGTAGGGACCTGCTAACTGTATGACCCTTTCCAGTCTCTGAAATTCAAATCATTTATAATACTATTTTTTATCAACCTCGTCAACAACAAAGGTACATCCGACCATTCCAATTTAAGGCCCCAAATACTCCTCATTTTGTTCTTGGGAGGAATTAGCAGCATCTTACCCTACAGTCAGCTGCTGAGCCACACTGCCACTCCATGTCCTATGTGCTTCTCTATGTAGAATATATAGGAAGACAAGAGCAGCCATCCCCATCAGCTCTCCTGCTTGGCAGTACCCTATGTGCTATCATGATACTTTTCCAAATGGACAGCAGATTAAGGACTTTAAGAAGGCTGAACCCTTCTTGTCAAAGGGTACTTATCAATTGACTGGATGCTCAGAGGCCACTGAGGTAGAGTGCAGAGCTGCAATTTAAATAGAAGCTCATCTGCACTTAACAATAATCTAGATTTCTGTTTTCTGTCTTGCAAAAATATTGAAATAAGATTTAGTTACAATGTTGTGATATGCATTTTTATGAGAGAACAAATATATTGCGAAAAGTGTATTACTTCACTTGAGAACATCAAGAGAGCGGGAAAAGAATAAAGGTTTACCAGGAACATAGTATTTATTTGTCATGCATATTTGATATGAGTTCATTAAATACGCAATAGAAGTGTCAACATAAAGTGTTGTTTAGATCAAGCTATGAAAACAAACTGCTCTGGTATTAGCATTGGAATATACTAAGCTGTGGTTAAATATAAGCCTTATTTACTATATTGTGAAGAAATATTTTATTGACTGTTGTTAAATAACCATCTACTTAGCCTAATTGAATTTGCCCTTTATTTGTAAAGACTGGTGTATCAAATACTACGACAGTGTGCTTGGCACTTTTATATTCAATCTATCTGCCAGTCCATGGATTTTTCTTTTCTCTCCCATTGACACTCAATGATAGCAATTATCACCAGTCCATGCCTAATTTGAGAGTATTTTCTCAGTCTCGCTGGACTATTGCCAAAGCTATACCCAGTGAGGAAGCAAAACACAGAGATGCCTTTTTAGGGAACACTTGCTGTAGAACAGGAGAACATCTGACTACACCGCAGCATGAAAATCCACTCAGTGGCACAATGAAGGATTTCGCAAGGCAGAGTAGACTCATTGGGGTCTCTTCTGGGAAATGAAATTTGAACAGACATTTTGGATTAAAACGAACATACCTCTGGCAAAAGTGGAAGGCTGTGTAGTCTTCCTGGCACATTGCCTTCCTGACAATCATTAACATAATGTAAAAGTACCAAGGTAGGAGACTATTATTATCCTCATATCTCATGCAATATGTAGGGAAGCTAAATCTGCCGTAATTAATACTGACCCTTTCTTTACTAGTAGTTCTCGTGGCAATTTTGGGGGAGACTATCAAGAGAACAAATGTGTAACTGAATTTTTTAAAACCTAAGCTTTTGCCTTACAGATGATTTCTGCCACTATTCTAACCTTAATCCTTCAAGGTAGTGGAAATAAAGTACAGATGTTGTCATCAGGATATATAAACACCGTAGAAGCATAAGAAGAACATTAGGACATATTCCAACTTATTTCTAAAGTGTTTAAGCTCTATACTCAAAGGTCATTTTTCTGGTGAAAATTAACCATAAAAAATGGATGTATCAAATATTTTAATTTTAATGTTATGGTTTGGGTTATTTGTTGCTTTGCGAGTTCTGAAGTATCTATCAATGGACTTGTTGACATAAAGTAAGAGTTATTAATTTTTTAAATATTTTGTAAATTTAATGGATGTGTATATTCTTTTATTTCCCTGTACTCTGACTTTTAGGCTAAAAGGGTTGAATAAATATTTTTCAATGTCAGAGTTCAAAATAAATAGGTATAAATTCAAACTGTACAGTTTCATTTATCTTTTCTTTCTCTTTAATTAGTTTCTGAAAATTTCCTATAGCCATCTTGACTAACACCAAGTAGAGAGTTTCTTATCACAGCTAGACTCAAATAGTCACGAAGACTAAAATATGAATGTTCCCTGTCCAGAGAAAATGACAGGTTTTTCACCAGAAAAAAACAAGGCACCACAAAACTTACCCTAAGTGGTTCAGATAAGTCACTCATTACTTTGCACAAATTTTTCTTTCAACAAATGTACACGAAAAACACTCCATTTACAATCTCTATAGAACTTATAGGACTTAAAATCTTAGCTAACAAGTGATTCCAATGAGCAGTCAAGTTGCCTCCAAATTAGGCATTTTTCTGTTAACTTCAGTTTTTCATTGATATTTTGGTTGATGCACCACTAAATACAGAAAATTATTTTAATTGATTAAAAAATGGTCAAGTATTACATAATTCCCAGATGCTTTTTTGGGGTATGTTAAGAATATCAAGATGCCAAAGAATTTCTTACCACAGTGCCAAGGTTTCATTACCACAATCTTCTTCCAACTCTTTTCTGCTTCATTTCCCAGAATGAAGCTCCTTTTCAAAGGTTAACTTTTCCTTTTAATGGCATCACCAAGCAACCAAGCCACAAACTCCAAAGTCATTCTTGACAACTTCCCCTCTTCCCTCTTTGTGCCCCTGATTCTCCCCACCTCAGCCCTTCCTCTCCATGGTTGCCAGTATTTTCTTGCTAAGACAAGGTCCTACTACAACTGCAAGGAAGTTTGGTATCATAAGGAAAAGATGAGATATAAAAATAATGATATTATTGATCATTTTATTATCTGTCATTAATGTTTCACTATTTGGTTTAAAACAAAAATAAATTTCTGAGTCAAAACTTATGACTTTGTATGTAACACAATCAGGTGTCCTTGAACCAATTACTTGACTTTTCTAAGCATCAGCTTCCTTCTGTGTAGAATGTAAATTGAAAACCTTTAACCAAAAACTCAATTTCCTATAATTCCTTGTTAAGAAAGCTCTAGAATTGGCAGTTTGCACTTACCTTCCTACGCTGTTTTATGCCAGCAATCCTTCTTAACCCAGCTTCACTCTTGACCCACACAGGTAATATTACTCTTGACCATGGCCCACATTAATCCCAATCCCAGATTCAATCAGCACATTTCAGCCTCATTTTAGTGAAACTTACTCATGAAATTTAGCTTTACAAGTTTCTTGATGAGTAATGAAATGTGCTATTCTCACTTCTGGTTCTGCATATAGAACTGATGATTCCCTCTTTATGTTCCTCATGAGCTTCTTTCGCTTAAATCCTGATTTCCCCCCAAGGTTCAATTCTTGAAAATTTGTTCTTTCTTTCCACCTTCTCTTTGTGATTCTAAAAACCACTGAAAGTCTAGTCAGTCTGATTAGAATGTCCTTCACTTTTCCTCCGAATTTCAAATTCTCCTCTTCTAACTGCTCTAATTATGATGCAGACTTTTTCCTAATCGTTGGGACATCATCGTCGCCTAACCAGAACTCATTCCATCTCCAAACGCCTATGCTTCTCTTAGAAATGAGCCCAAAATTATCTTCAGATTCAAAAACAAGAAACCTGTCTGTCTAACTCCCACCTCATAACTTGCCGTGTAAGTAACCACCTAATAGCCAGAATTTCCCTCCCGATTATTTCTTGTATCTATCACCTGCTTTCTTTCTATTCTTATCAGTGCAATAGCTCCATCTCTCTGTTTTCTGGGATGGACTAAAGCAACAGTTTTCTGATTCACTCTTCTCCAGTATTTTCTACTCCCTCTTCCATTCTCCCCACAAATACTAAAGTGGTGGATCTAAAATGAAGCCCAACCATGTAGCTTGGACCTGAAAATTTTTCCTACTTCTCTATTGCCACAGCTTCTTAGTATGGTATAAAGGTTCACTCTGACCCTGTCCATATCTATCATCCAGCTTCATTATTATGTAGTCAGCCTTCTCACTACTGTGACTAAAAGACCCAACAAGAACAAATTTTGGAGGAAAAGTTTATTTGGGGACTTAGGGTTTCAGAGTTTTTAGTCCAAAGAAGGCCAGCTCCATTCCTTGGGGCTCAGGATGAGGATTAACATTACAGCAGAAGAGTGTGGTAGAGGGAAGCAACTCAAGGCATGACTCCAGAGAGCAGAGGGAGAAACTCCACACCAGATACAAAAAAAAATACCCCAAAGTTACACTCCCAATGACCCAACTCCTCCAGCCACACCCTACCTGCCTCAGTTGCCAGTTAATCTCTACCAGGGAATTAACTCACTGATTGGGTTAAAGTTCCCAGTCATTTCACCTTAACCTTCCTGCATTGTCACATATGAGCTTTTGGGGGACAACTTTCTTCCAAATCATAGCAATTATATTTATAGTTTAATATAATATTGTGATACAAATAACTTCATACCACATTTCAATCTTCAAGCTTTGTAATCATCTGTGTTTTTTTTTGATCACTTTCTCTTCTTTATGCATTCTTCCTCCTTTACAACTTCAAGATTTGTCTCTCAGTATTCAGTATGTAGAACTTTTCAATAAATTTCCAATCTAAGGTAAAAGGATCTTTTTTTCTTAACCTTTCTCACACTGACAATAATAAATTATAATTTTTGTGTCAATTTCCCCTATTAGACTTATTTAACTCAAGGACAGGATCTTTAATTTTGTATTCTCAGCATCTTCTGTATACACATAGAAACGACTCCATAATGTTACCCAATTTCTCTCTTGGGCAAGTGACCAAATAATAATAATAATAATATTGGAAGCTATTGGTGTGTGTGGAGCCAGATTGTGTGTTTGAGATGTCAAGGGAAAACCAGACGGAAAGGTCTGATAAGTACAGGAGTACATGAGTCTGAGTCAGGCATCCAGTAAAGATCTGGGCTAGAGATAAAGGTTGAGAAGTCATAATTATATAAATGGTAATAAGGCAATAAGGAAATTTGAATTGTTTTCTGTTTAAACTTCCATGCTGAAAGCTAATTATTTAGACCTTCAGCTTTAATCAGAGTTGCTTCTACAGAAAATCATTTTAATTAACTCAAATATTCAAGAATCTCAGTGCCTGCAACATCCCTTGCTCTAGATTAACACAGTTTTGATTTCAAATAGACGGCTATGTTATTGTATTGAAAATGAGAATTACCCACATGAAGCTATTAAATAATCACAGCAAAACATATAAATTAAAGGTTGAATTAAGCATTACTGAGTTCTAAAAGGCATGACGCTGAAGAACAAGTGCTTTCTTGTGGTGTTAAAGGAGGACAATATGTGTGCAATTCTAATGTACTCATGACTTCTGAGCCTATGTTCCTAGGGATTATAATAAAATATTAATTCTCTCATATATGCAAAGGCATTATAAAATCATCCAGCCTGCTAATAAAAAATTTGGAGCATTAACTACATATGTGAGGTTTTTGTTTGTTTGTTTATTTGATTTGTTTCAAGAACTGTGAACAGGACACTGGGAACCTGTAAGGTACATAACTCATTTTCTCTATAATACTCTGTAAAAGTTGCTAAGTACCTACTGCAAGTAACAGTGCTGTGTGCCCTGGAATTAGAGAAATGAAAAAAACACAGTAAATTCCTGTCTTCCTGTCTTCCTTAAGGAAGATAAGTATTAAAATAAATAAAATAGCAAATTCTAGATGGTGATAAGTACTGTGAGGTAAAATGAAGCATAAAAGAAGACCGAACACTGGGGGAGAGGACAATTAATTTGAAATAACGTAGACAGCAAGGTTCCTCATTTTACACAATTTCAACGAAGTTCAAGAGTAAGCACTGTGAATACCTGAGAATGAAAATTCCAGGCAAAAGTAAAGGCTATGAAGTGGAAAAATCCTAGGGTGTACAAGAAACAGCAGAAAGGATTTGTGCAAGAATAAAGAAAGCAAAGAGAAAGTGATCAGAGAGGTAGCAAGTTCTCCTATCATGCCAGACTCAGACTTTTCAAGGACTTCGGCTTCTGTGAGTTTTTATTCTAAGTGGAAGCCATCGAAAGGATTTGAGCAGAAGAATGTCATGGTCGAACTTGTGTTTTCATGCTTGCAGAGCAGCACAATGGCTTCTCTACTGAGAGTGGACCATTAGAGCACAAGAATCAAAGCCAGGAGACCAGTTAGAAGACGCTTGTGACAATCCAGGCAAGAGAAGGTGGTGGCTTATACCAAAGTGGTATCAGAAGACGTGAGAGTGGTCAGATTCAGGATATATATTTAACATTAAAGCCACCACATTTGCTAATAGGTCAAATAGGACAAAAGTAAAGCTTTAAGAAGGACAAAAAAGCTTTTGGCACAACCAATTGGAATAATGATGTTACCACTAAGTTGGAGAAGACTCTATGAGCAGCACATTTGAATGAACATGGTGGGGGAAATCAGTTCTATTTAGGGTGTATCTGAGGTGCCTGTTAAACTTCCAATAGGGGTGGTGGGTGGACCATTAGATACCATAGTCTGAAATTTAGGAATAAACTTTAGCCTAAAGATATAAATTTGACAGTTGTCATTATATAGATGAAGAAAGTAAAACAGAAGATATAAAATAATGGTCTAGGAGAATCAGATAGTAAACTGATTAATAAAATTTAGTATTATTACCTGGCAGCACGAAGGACACAGTTTATCTGTTAGATCATAAATTTAAAGTGAAACCAGAAAGCAATGCCCAAATGAGGGTACAATATAAGCAGAGGGGTAGATTTAAACAGGGTTGTACTTTTCCAGCTGTGCCGGCTATTGAGAGGGAATTTGGAAACTGAAAGATTTATTGGGGAGTAATTCTTCTGAAATTAAAGGAGACCCAGCAGACCATGATGTCGGTAGTGAACTCCTCCAGTGGCATAAGAAGCTCACTAGACAAATCCTGCATTGGATGAATATGGCTACACCTTGGTACGAGCATTTTGCTCAGCCATTGGCTGTGACCATCCCAACAAGTTACCAGCAGACCGAAAAGTGTTGAAAGCTACAGCCTTATTAGTTTATCAGTTAACCATTGCTCAGCCCTCACTGTTGGGCAATAAGAATCCCATCAAAGGAGTATTTGAACAATTTATCTGCCTTAATCTATATCATCCAGTCCACAACTGAGAAAGTTGAAGATAAAAGGAGATGATTTTATTAATTAGACATGAAATTAAATCTGCTTCAGGAGGGAAGAAAAACATAAGATGCATAAAGGACAGTGAAAACAGAAGAATCATTGGATACAGATTCACGCAGGACTTAAAAGATTGTTGGAATCAAGATGCTAGATGACTTGAGCTTATATAAACAAGAGGTGGTGGTCATTGAGGGGGAAATGTGAAGCTAGGATTATGGAAAGGCTTTTGGTAATGAGAAGGCTGAAGGTGTGACCCAAGAGTGAACGACTGGCTACAGTCAGCTGGGAGACATTTTCACTGCAGGGCAAGGTCAAGAAATGGAGAGGCTGCTGTGTGGAAAGATCACCTATGAAAATATTGAAAACCATCAAGAGTTATGACAGAACTGAATTAGAAGCGCTCTTCAAGTAATAAAAGGGGTGACCTAGGGACTGGTAGGTTATTGCAGCAAGAAGGGTGGTGGTAGAAAGATAGATGACATGGAATTCACAGCTGGCAGGATTTGGAGAGCAGAAAAAAAAAATGGAACAGAGACAGATATAAGGACAAGTTAAACACCTAGTGTGGCTCCAGCACAGCTTTTAAGTAGAATGGGTAGAAATTAACACCCATTGGGGAGATTTGCATTGTTGAGAGCAAGTTTCCATTTAAAGCGTGAAGATGAAGCTCTGTTTGAAGAACAAGAGCTGTTGTTCTAGACAAAATAACCACACCATGTGCATTGCGTTGTTGGTTGAATATACAGTGGCTATACGGACAATTGCTTATAATTGCCAGAAGGCCCTTTCGATGATTTCCTAAAATGGTGTAAGGGTGTTAAAGGGCAGGACATGAGGGGTGATCTGGGATTCTGGGGCTCTTGGTGAGGATAAACAGAAAGAAAAACAGCAAGCATGGTTTGACCTTTGGGTCTCAGAGCAAATGACAGTGATGAGGCTAAACGGACGAAGAGATGGGGAATGGGTAAGCACCTGGGACACCAAAGCCCATGTTACAGACATAGGATGCTACTGGATGTTTTACTAAAGAACCATACCATATGGTTTCGTGGTTTTGCCTGTGGGCCCGGGCATTTTTACAAAGTGATCACACACAATACCGATTTTTAAAGAACAAGCAGAAAAAATTTTGAGTTTTTATTCCATGTAACTCATAGATTCTCTTTTTCACAGTTTACCTCAACAGCTCCTGGAAAGATATGTAAGAAGGACATTTTACATGCATGATAAAAACCGAAACTCAGAAAGGTCAGCAACTTATCTAAAATCATAGATAACTCATGGCAAAGCTAGGTTTTTTATATCAGACCTCTCCGACTTGAAGCCTGATAGCATGCCTAGATCCAAAATGCTACCCTTAACACCTATCTTACAGAATTCATCCATATTGGGTTGCTTTCAGTAATTTACTTTCTTGAAAATAGTTGTCAGCTTTTCAAGGTATAATATCATGTTATGGTTCTGCTACATGCATGTACATACATATATATTGCATGCAGTTATATACTATCCCATATAATCATTTTGATCAATTAATTTAGGATTCTACAATTCTTTTTTCTAATTCCCTATGTAATTTTTCTTCTAGACTGAAGCCAATATGTCAAGCTCATTGGCCACCTTAAATTAATATATATATAACATAGATAAGTAGATAGATGTTGAATTCATTACTAAAATTATAATAGACATGAGTTGGAGTGGTGGCTCAGTGGGTAAGATGTTTGCCTGGCATGCATGAGGATGCAATTTCAAACCCCAGCACCACATCCACAACAATGTTGGAGCAATGAAAGTCATATGAGAAAACTAAATAAAATTGATTTTCCTCTCTCTATCTCTCTCACTGTCCCTCCTCTTTAAAAAAATTATAATAAGCAATAGATTTTAATACTGCAAATGGTCCAAGTAACTGTAGGCCAAATAGTTTAATATAATCATAAAAATTTCAGATAAAACTGCTTATCTGTTTATCAAATGTGTAACTTATAAATAAGCCATACCCTCTTCTCCAAAAAAATAAGATGATTATATTGTTATATTTAATAAAAGATATTATGACACTGTCCTTTTTCAAAAAATTAAATCATTATTATATAGTATTAAGATAGCTGCTTTTAGAAATGGTGTGACTTTTTTGACTTGTCAAATAATTGTCAAAGCTTGTTACTTAAGCCTTCTCATCCTTGTAAGTGCAAATCAGCCCATTAGGCTGGTGATGAGGAGGAAAGCGGGAACCTGAATCACAGCATATTTAGCCCCCAAAGAGAACAAACACTTGAAGATTGATATTTGCCATATTTCATGGACCCTGCAATGCACATTTTCTGAAATCTGGATGTGTTTTTATAATCAAAGGAATCATAGATCTAATACAACTTTATAAATCACATTAAATGCATTTTATCTATCTGACATGGCAAAACAATCCCTACAGGATAAAATGCCCACTCTACGTCTTCCAGACAAATCTGTAGACTGACAATGGAAGAGTGAGCAGCAGAGAATCCTAGCACAAAAGTCTCTGAATAGCTGCTCCAAACATTAATATACTTTATTCACAACAAGTCCACATGGAAAAAAATGACACATGTCAAGTCTGAGTGAGCACCAAATAAGACTTGAAAAGTATTTGCAAATGACTGAGCACCAGAGGTTTGTTTCTCACCAGTGAAATCCTGGAAAGGTAATTCACATAGACCCAATAGGATCTTATCTTTTTAAAGATATAACTAATATTGGTTAACTTCCAATATTAGCACCCAGGGATGCTGAGCCAATTTTACCTACACTATCTCTTTTAATTCTAGCAACACCATGAAGCATTATTATTCGATCTATATAAGTAGAAACAGAATCTCCAAGAAGTCCAATCCCTTGTCCATAAATCCCCTCATAGTGACTAGTTACAATTTGAATCTATCCCGCTTGTCTTCATCGCCCCAGAACTCTTCCCCATCACTAGCAAGATGGCTTATCTCATAAGACCCAGTTCATCCTTTTCAAAGCATGTAATAACAACTGCAAAATTTGAATTTAGGATCTGAAAATAAAAAAATAAAAACGGAAGCACACATAGAGCACACCTACGTGTATTCCCTCAGAGAGATCTCGGTTCTCTTAACAAAACTTCCTCTTTGCACAGGCTGCAGTGAGGGATGATTGCCACATTACAAGTGGAGAACACCAGAAATGAAGCCTAATGCATTTAAGGAATAATTTGTAATGGCTATACTAAAATAATAAATTATAATGAAAAAATAAAATAATGTGTCCAAAAAAGATTTTCTGTTTTTGGAAAGGATCTCTGGTACCTTTTCAGTGATAAACCAACATCCTATTAATATCTTACATTTGGGGAGTACCTATTATATGTGGCACTCTTTCCTCTTTCTTGTTTAATCCTCATGGCAATGAGATTGATTCTATCCTTATCTTCATTTTTACAGGTGACAAAATGAAGAAGAGAGACATTAAGTAATTTGTCAAAAATTAACTGATCAGGGGCTGGAGCGGTGGCTCAGCGGTTTCGGCGCTTGCCTGGCAAGCACGAGGACCCAGGTTCAAACCCCAGCTCCATGTACAAAACTAAGTGTTGGAGCAACTGAGGCCATGTGAAAAACTAAATAAAGTTAGTTTCTCTCTTTCTATGTCTCTCTCACTGTCCCTCTGTCTTTAAAAAAAAAATTAATTTACCAGCATTTCTAAATTGGTCTTTCAAACCTCAAAATATGGCTTTTGTTTTTGGTTTTAACTTTATTTATTTACTTATTTTTTGTATCAAGAATTGAACCCAGGGGTGCTTAGCCACTGAGCAACATCCCAAGTCCTTTGTATTTTTTATTTTGAGAGAGGGTCTTGCAAAGTTGCTTAGGGCCTCACTAAATTGCTAAGGCTGGTCTCAAACTTGAGATACTTCTGCCTTAGCCTCCCTAGTCACTGGGATTATAGGCATATGCCACCATGCACAGCCTAAAATCCATTTTCTCAAACATTGCACTATAACTCCCTTTGAGGTCTTCTGAATTGTCACAACGAAATTTCAAGTCGGAAAGTCCATAGGCTGGATGGGTGTGATGGGGCACGCCTGTAATCCCAGCAGCTAAGGCAACTGAAACAGAAAGATCAAAAATTCAAAACCAGCCTCAGCAATTTAGTGAGGTCCTGAGGAACATAGCAAGACCCAGTATCAAATTAAAAATTGAAAACAGTCTGGGGATGTGGCTCAGAGGTTAAGTGCCCGCGGCCAAGTTCAATTCCCAGTATCCCCCACCCACCCACACCCCAGAAAAAAAAAAAAAAGAAGAAAGAAAGAGGAAGAAAGGGGAAGGAGGAAGGGAGGGATGGTGGAAGGAAGGGAGGAAGAAAAGAAGGAAGTAGCTTAGAGCAGTGGCCCAGGTGCTTGGGAGACTGACACAGGATGTGTCAGTCAAGGCCAGCTTAGGCAATTTAGTAAGATCCTATTTCAAAAATAAATAAATAAAAAGGACTGAGGATGTAGCTCCACGGTAGAGCACCCCTGGGTTCAATCCCTAGGGCTGGAAAGGAAAAGGAAAAGGCAGTGACACTGTACAGCCACCAACTGAGGCTAAGGATGTAGGAATAGTGTATTGGCAGAAATCAGTTCCCAAAAGGTAAGGGTATTACGGAAAAGAAGAGGTATCTATCTGGGGAAATGAGTTTTTTTTTTTAACTAGCTTAAGCAACTTAATTTTCCAATTCCTGGAATTTTAGAGTGAATATTGAAATAAGAGGTATAATATTCAACATTCCAAGGTTTTGAAGAACAAAATTACTTTTAAATTCCTTTGGAAGACATGAAAAATTGTACTGGACTACTATTTTTAATGACACTGAATAGATCTAATTAGAAAATTTAACAGCTCTAAAAAAAGAAATTTCTCAGTATCAAATATATGAGCAAATTTCAAACTCTCCTTTCTTTAATGGGAGTTATGACTTTTAGCACCAAAATATTTGCTTCTAGCCAAGTAAAGAGGAAAAATATTTTTAAACCTATTGGCCAAAATTTTTTTTAAAAATTACAATCCTAAATGGGTAATGTGTACTTGTGGATGGGTAAAAATAAGAGAGAAGGAAAGAGAAAGAAATGAGAAAAGTGGTACCTTGCATACGGGTCATCTGGGGACATGTACGTGTTCACTGAAATGTTTATGAACTTGCAACATTTGCACATAGAAGCCAGTATAAAATTAGCCCCTTCAAAATAATGTGATCATTAAGCAGAGATTTGATAGATAATTCAAAAGAACCTGAAATACTAAAGATGAAATTTTGATGATATGTAATTAGATTAACAATTTTAAACTAGTAATTTTGACAATCAAAAAAAAAAAAATGGCCAAGATCAGGCTCTCCTCACCAAGAGCTACTCACGAGCCAACAGTTAGTCGCCTCTTCGATGTTGGTTTTTCTTTCTTCTTTTTCCCCTCTAGTCATATTTCATATGATTAAAGTGAGCACTTATCTCCCAATCTATTTATCTGCATTTTCAATAATTGACAATTGTCAGAAGTAATCAAAAGATAATGACACAAACGTGTTCCAGGGAAGCACGCACACACTCGCACGCGCTCGCACACACACACACAGAAAGTGATGTGAGTAGAAAAGATCTGCAGACTTTCTCCATCATGCAGATGCTGCCCTACATGCAGCCCTTTCTACTCTCCACACCATCTTTCTGGAATCATTTCTAGTAAGCTAGGGAGTTATTTTGACCCCCACTTTTGTCAACAGACTCTGAACTAAGAGGACTCAAGAGAGTTTATTATAATTCCAGGTACCATCTCAAATTACTGGGCAAAGAATGAAGTTGAAAATAATCCTATTTTGTTCTGCATATATTTTCCCAATTTCAATTAAAAACAGCAGCTGAATATTAAAAAGGCTTTCCCAACTTGTGGTGAATCTATTACTTTCCTTTGACAACCTACTACCTGTCTCTACAAAATTGCAGCTTGTAAGAGAGGAGATGGTGAAAACAAGGGCAGGCTCAGAGCTGCCTTAATTTATCACAACTTGCTTTGTGTAGACATGCAGAATGGGAAGGTGGGCAGGAGGCTGAGCAGGAGGCAGCCAAGTGCCTCAAACACCCGAAGAGCCCAAACCACCATCAGTCCTCCTGTCTGTGCCACTGGGCTGGATAACCACAATGTGTTCTTAATTTTCCTTTTCCCAGAGCACAACTGAACTGGAGGAGGGAAAAAGAATGAGGAAACCTGGACATTTTATCTCTGGCAATTTTTCTGCCCAGAAATTTAAGAATGGTGCTAAAAGGAAATCAATCCAATGTATCTTAACCTACAGCAAAAAAAAAAAAAAAAAATCATCTCTGCAGCTTCCTGCACACCAAACATCTCTGTCACCATGTTATAAAGGCATCACTCTATCAGCTGTAAGAGTGCTGGAGGTGACTGATAATAATTAATGTATCTTTTCAATTACAGGCTCTGACAATATTACTGATAGACATGCCATGGGTAATGTTACATAACAAAAGATATGTTGAAAGTACTTTGTTAGATGACTATTCCATCATTTATATTTCCTGCACCAGCCACTCTCCTTTTTTCTACCAGGATTGATGTAACTGCTTCCAGTGGCATTTTCAAAAGTCCAGTTTTACCTTTAGGACAAAATTTTCATGGAGCAGTGCTAGGCTTGCCTGCAGAAATCCACATTCAGAGTTTCGTGAGAAGATGGATTCGACTCAAGTAAAATTATCACCAGCATGGCATGTGTATGTTATACTTTGCTAGAGCCTCACAATTTACGAGAGAAAGTCAACTCTACTTTTTTGAAAATTTAGCTCTTAACGTACATTTGGCTCTCAAGGGGAAACTCAGGCATCACAGCGTATTTCCTAAATTAATCCAATTATAATGATTTCTATATTTAACGATGAGCCACAAATGTTTTTAATCATGCTCTGTTCCCTGTGGTACAGCTTACACAATGCTATTGCCTGCATGCAAAAGAATAGCACAAAAATACTCTTGCACACTAATGGACTACCTGGCAATGTGAGGAATTCATCCTCAAAGCTCAAACCACTTTCTGAAAGGGCAGAAGCCACAGATTTGGAACCAAACAAAAGTCATTTCACTCATGTTTTCTTTGGCTTTCTCTACCCAGCCAAACTGGATAATTCTAATAAAAGTATCCACCTTGGGGCCTAAAATTATACCGTTAAAATTAACAGGATAATTACCCACTCTGTATCCCTCTTTTGCTCTGAAGATACAACCATTGTCTTATGTCTTTAGGGAAAAATTACTGAGAATTTAGTAGGAAAAAAAAGAAGCAGTTCTCAGGGTTGAGATCTTCGTACATTACCTTGAGGCATATTTCCAAGACTTTGGGCCCCAGAATTGAGAAGCCAGATATGCAACCTAGAGTCTTACCGCCCCCCCCCCCCGAAAAACAGAAGCCATTCAACATGATTTTTCCATTGTGATTATATACACTTGTGTGTGAGTGCCATTAGAAATGAAGCTTTACCCCATGGTAGGTGGCAATGTGTAAAATTAGTTCAGTGTGTTCAATAAGATGTTTGGCAAGAGTTATCTAGGAATTACAGGGGTGAGTTGGCTTAAACCTTAGTCAAACATGCTTATTGGAAGTGTCAGTTTCTAAACTTTTTAATATT
>PVKS010002307.1:0-120504 GCA_004027875.1 Aplodontia rufa
CCCTCACCACTATACTGACATCTATCATCTAGAATTACTTTTGCTAACTCTTGAACTTCGTGTGAATAGGACCGTTCAACATGTATTTTTCAGATGTGTCTTCTTTCCCTCAGCATAATGGCTATGAGGCTCAATTGTTGTGTGCTTCGGGAATTTTCTCTCTTGTGTGGCTGTAATATCATATCCATATACTGTAACTTCTTCATCACTCTCCTGTTGATGGACATTTGGGTTGTTTGGAACAAGCTGCAGTGAGCTTGTTTGTTCAAGTCTTTTGTTTCCAATCACTTTTGACAGTTTCAAGAAAACCTTCTTTTGTGAGTTTGTTATTAAAGGGAAACCTTAACAAGGCCTTGAATTTGCTGCTGGGCTCAGCCTGAGATAGCTGTGAGGGCTGCCATGTTCAAGGAGCATGGGACAGGAACTCAATTACCAGTGACCAGGGGTTGAGCATCACCTCAACTGTTTCTGCTTCGTTGGAGAAAAGAGGCTTTAAGAGAAAGACATAAGTGATTTTGAGCAGTTATTTTTATGCACTTATAAAGTCAAAAATTCTGGACAAGAATCAGGGCTGGGGAGGAAGTGGAACAGGATGCAAGTGCAGGAGCCAACCATATTCTTAGACAATGGTGAGCCACCTGCAGCATGTGACCCCAAGTTAGGGAGATGGTTTTCCTCTATCGCAAGTGGAAAATATTTTTTTCTGTATAATTATGTGCATATCATACTTTCATTTCTGCTTAAGAATTTCTAATGTCCTTGATTGGTGAGGACCTTATGACATTTTCGTAAACCTCCATCTCCCTTCTGACTCCCTTTCCAAATGTATCTGACTTTGAAAGCATCTCTACTGGTAGATATTCAAAGACTCCCAATGCCAGGTTCCTTCTCAGGCTTCCCAGGTTTTAGAAGAGAAAGAATTCTCATTAAGAACTTGCTGTGTAAATCTATGTTCATAGCAGCTCAATTTACAATAGCTAAATTATGGAACCTACCCAGATGCCCCTCAGATGAATGGATCCAAAAACTGTGATAAATTAATACACACACACACACACACACACACACACACACACACAATGGAGTTCTACTCAGCAACTAGAAACAACGATATTGCAGCCTTTGAAGGTAAATGGATGGCAATGGAAGAAATCATGCTGAACGAAGTTAGCTGAACCCAGAGAATAAGGTAGAATGTTTTCATTCATTTGTGGAGGCTGGAACTAGACCCAGGCTTGGGTGAAAGATAATCAAACTCTTGTATTAGACCCAGAAAAGGTGTAGCAACACATAATCTAGGGCAACCATATATATGTGGGAGGGAGGGGGGAAGTGACAAATGGGGAGAGGGAAGAATTGGGAGGGATCTAGGGAGACAATTGACAATGTAGCACACTCTTCCCCCCCTCCCCCTGCAAATCCAAATAATACTTATGCAATCATTTAATTCTGGAAAATTCACACCCTAAGCATTTATATTGCTTATAGGGCCGAAATACAGAAAAACAAAGGACTGAGGTGTGAGCGATGTAGGAGTAATTCTGGTTTAAGAACATATGCATATCATGTTACTTTTTATGCATTTACGATTGTACAATAACTCAATTACTTAATAAAAAAGTTAAAAAATAAAAATAAAAATAAATGAAAAGAACTTTCTGTGTGCCAGGTACTATGTGAAGTAGTTGACATCTATTTCTTTTATTTAACCTTTACAGCAACACAGTGAGATAGGTTTTATTATTCTTCTTTGACAGAGGAATGAACAGAAGTGCAGAGAGGTTGGTGAATGTGTCCAGTTACACAGCAGAGCCAGGATTTGATCTCAGGTACGTTTGGCCCTTTTTGCTTACAGCCCTAAGTGTGTCTGAGCTGCCGCTCACTGGGAAGGGGCTGAGGAGCCTGAGCCCAGGGCGCAGGCATCTATTTACGAGGAGCATTGGGAAGCAATAGCATCGCCCCACAACCCTGAGATCCTCCTCCCCAGGCCCTGCCCTGGCAGCCACACGCCAGGCCCCCAGGGCTCATTGCCCTCTCATAGCAGTTTAAAGTGTAATTTCAAGCATTTTAATTTTGAGGAGAACAGAAGATCAGTCCCCCTCCTGTTTGCCTAGGAAAGGAGCTTACTTAGATGAAAGCCTCCAGGGAGACAATCATAGAAAGTCATATAAGAAAGCAAGGACTGGTGACTGAGTGTTCCTCTGCATGTGTCCTGCAGAACCATTTTCAGTCAGCAAGGGCACTCTGAGGCTGGGAGAGGAGGGAGCAAGCATGTCCCAGATCCTTCTGGATGGAACTCCACTCGTCCTGGAACACTGCATTTCAAGGACAAATAGCAAACCCTTGAGGCAGGGGGAGGGGCTTGGGGACAAAGGTGAATGAAGCCTGTCCCCCTCAACCTCCCCCAACTACTACCCCACCCCAGCTTCAGACTCCACCCCTAGACATGTCTCAGAACACCTGGGTCAAGATGCATCTCAGTCACTGTCGGACTGCACATCTTAACGGGGTCCAAGGCAGCACTCTGGCTGGCAGGATGTCTCCTGGGACCATACACCAGGAGGCTCCCCTCCCCATCACTGGAAATTTGGATGGACCACATGCTGAACCACTTTAGGGACAAAGGACAGGGCGAAGCCCCATGAAAAGAATAGGCCCCTGAAGGTGGATTCCAGCTGATGGAGAAAAGGGGAAGGCTGAAATGGCCACCCCCAGGGACCAGGGACTCCCGGGAGGCTGTGCCTTGCAGGCCAGCAGAATGTAGCCAGTACACCCTGAACAAGCTTCTAGCATCTGCCTGCCCTGAGCAGTTTTCTCCTTTGCAGAAAGAAAAAGGCTATGAATGCTGGCCTGGTTCCCAGATGGAGGCTGGAGGGAAAATGGAAACAGCTGCTCACCCAGACCAGTGGGCTTGGCGCAGCAGATCTGCACAGAACCAGTGGGCTTGGCAGGGACAGGCCTCAAAGACACCAGAGGAAATCTGGTCCCTCTGGGTCCCCTTGGTCACCCCTCAAGGCTTAAAGAGAACAGGATGGAAGCTTAAGTCGGCCTGGGCTTCCTCATGTGTGCATGAATCACCCTGAGGTCCTGAGTTGTCTTGGGCTGGGATGACTCACACATCCTTCTGGCTCTGACAGCTGTTCCTCCCATCCCAGAGGCTGCCAGGCCATTGCGATTCTCCTGGCTTTTCTTCCAGAACCTTCCTGGGTTTAGAGCATGATGGAAGAGTGGAGAACACCTGCTGCAAGTCCCCTGCTCACAGAACTCCAGGTTTGCCTGAGTTCCACTTGAGCCCAGGACCTCTCCTCCCATGCCCTTCATATCCCCAGCAGTTCCAGGGACAGAACAGGTACTTAGGAAGAATTTATAGCCTGGTTAATAATGAGACTTGTCAGAACCTATGATTTGGGGTCCAACAAATCTGGGTTCCAATTTAAGCTGTGCCGCCTGCTGACTGCAGGGCTGAGATGAATGTCGCGGCCTCTCCAAGGCTGTTTCCTGGATAGAAAATGTGGCTACTACCTCACGGAGCTGATGGGAGGATTAAACCAAGTAGCATATGGCAAGCAGGAGGGGGCCCAATAAATGAGAGTTCCCTCTATCTAAGCAACCAGAATCCTTGATCACTCCCTCTAGAGAGAGGAAGAGAAGCCAGTTGAGCCTGCCAGGGCAAGGACCTTATTGGTTTTAGGGTCACATCTGTCGCTGTGGAGGGTGAATGGCTCATCTGCTGGGCTCCACACTCACATGGGGAGAGGCCTTATGCTGCAGCTGTTGCCACGACCAATGGGGGTGATGAGAGCAGTAGGGCCCTGTTTAAACCCAGCATGGCATGAGCCGTGGGTCTGCAGCCCAGATTCTTAAAACACCTGCTCTCTGACACTCGCTCACCCAGCTCCTGCTGGCTCTCCAACCTCTCACCTGTTGACCCCTGGGACGGGTCACCACAGATACCTTTCACAGAACAAACTAACCTAGAAAATGTTTCTTAAATAGAATGGGGCAGGACATGTGGCCTTTTCTGATGAGCAGGAATTTTACCTCCTACTTGCCTTAAATCTAAATAAGCCCCATAGTGATTCCTTCTGATAGGACCCCATGTTTCAGACACTGCAAGGATGATGGACGTGCCTATCCCTAGGTCACCTTATCGTTTACAGAGCACACTCAGTTCCTGTGATCCTCCCCACAAATCCTAGAAGCAGGCAGGAAGGGATCCCCATTTTACAGGCAAAGACATGGAGACTGAGAAAACTTGGGCAACTTGCCCCAGGTCACATGGCTCAGTACTGGAAAGATGGGAACTCATTCCCCCAGTGTGGCCCCTGTGTTCTCGCTGCTACAAGCCAGGGAGGAGCAAGCACGAGTATTTGGCCTCACGGTGAGCTTCGTGAGGCCTTTGCACACATGCATGCACATGGTCAGTTTCTTTCACGGGTTCAGCTTCCTGCCACAATGGGCAGAGGAGGGACACGTGGAGTACTACCCCTCTTTATGCTATAGGCCCTACTTTGGGAGAACAGTATGCAGGGGCCTCTGCATTCAAAGACCACCTTTAGCCTTGGCACAGCACCTTCAAGCTGCCCAACAGACCCAGGGGTTTACCCTAGGTCTTGCTGTCTTGAAGTCACAGGCAGCAAAGCCACAGGAGCCACTTCTGATCCAGTGACCTATCTCAGGCCAGAGCCTGTGTCTGAGCAGGGTAGCACTGTGTCCCTGTATCCACACACCTGGTAGGGGCCAAAAGAGGGCTAAAAGGCCACTGCAAAGCAGTTGTTGCCATGACCAGGTCACATGGGGACATACATGGCAGGGGAAGCCTCCTGCACAGAAGGGGATGGTGGTTCCTTCAGAGCCACCAAAAGACTCCTTTCATCTAACCCTTATGTGCAGTGACTACATAACCGCTCCCCACAGTGGTACACACAGCACAGAGGTGCTGAGGGAGTGTTGAGAAGAGTCAGGGAGGAAATTGAGAGATGTTACAAAGTATCTTCATCCATTTTCAGTTGCTATAACTGAATCCCATAGAGTGGGTAATTTATAAAGAATAAATATGTATTTAGCTCATGATTTTGGAGGTCCGAGGTCAAGGGGCCACATCCAGTAAGGATCTTCCGTGGAATCTCTGCAGAGTTCCCCAGGTGGCACAGGGCACGCATGTTGGAAGAGAGCTCAGGTCTCTCCTTTTCTTCTAATAAAGTCACAGCCTCATTAGATTAAGGTCTCACCCTGGTGGCCTCATGTAACCTTCATCACCTCCCAAAGTTTCTGCCTCCAAATACTATAGTCAAATTAAGCTTCCGTTCTCTAATACCTCACAATGGTGATTAGATTTCAACATTTTTGGTAGGGACAAACCAGTGCATCTTGAATAAAGATTTCCTGGCTCCACGGTTTGAGATTCAAATCTGACTCCATTTTTTAAGCATCTGGATGATCTTGGGAAGTTGTTAACTTCCCATGTACCAGCTTCATCTTCTGTGACCTGGGAATAAGAATAACACCTCTGATATGGGTTAGCAGTTAAAATGAGCTGCTGAGGGGCCGAGGGTGTAGCTCAGTGGTGGAGTGCATGCCTGGCAGGCAAGAGGTGCTGGGTTTGCTCTACAGCACCAGAAATAAAATCACTGAGCCAATGCCAGACCTAAGAGATTGCTCCACCTACATTCATTATTAGTAAGTGGTCAGTAAAATTACCTATTTCACAGCTGTAGTGCCATTCAAATATTGGAAAGTAGTTCTTGGAACTGCTTACCACTCTCAAAATACCAGGTTTCACTTTTTATTCTGCTTATTTCCTTTCCCTCCAGTTGAAATGCAGTCTCCTTGAGGGCAAAGATTTGAGACTATCATTATTCACTAACGTGCCCTCCGTGCCCATAGAACTGTTTAATGTATAATGAAAGACTGATTTGCAGAGTGAAAGCTGTAAGGAAAGAAAGAGAGGGGCTGGAGCCGTGGCTCAGCAGTTATAGCGCTTGCCTGGCATGCCTGAGGACCTGGCTTCAGACCCCAGCACCACATACACAACTGAGTGTCAGAAAGGCAGAACCCAGATGAAAATATAATTAAAGTTGATTCTTTCTCACTCTCTCCCTATCCCTCAAAAGAAAGAAAAAAAGGAAGGACTGAGAAAAAAAAGAAGAAGTAAAATCTCCTTGGACAGTTGACAAGAACTACCCAGCCCGCTGGTTTATAAAGGCCATGGAAGAAGAGGTGGTAGCCATCGTGCCTGGACTGGCTTAGAATACAAAGAGGATGACACAGGGAGGCAGAGGAGCCCTGAACCCAACTTAGGAGAGCAGTGCAGCGAGGACACAGACCATGACCCAGGCGGTCCTTCAGCCACACCGGACCAAAGGGTCCACCAGTTGCTAAGAGCAGTGAGTGTGGAAGTGGCACCCGAGCCCAGCACGTAGCATTTGGTGCTTGTTGGACGCAGACTGATGCAGACGTTCACTGTATGCTAGGCGGTATCTAGTTGCCATTCCAAGCACGGAATATGCTTTCAGTATGTGCTTTCAGCTGCCTGTCTAATGCTTAAGGGATAATCACGAGAGGATTCTGAATCTGGTAAGCTCCAAAGGCAAAGTGCCAGCGTGATTGTGAGAAGCAGTGCTTAGGCACGGTGCCTCCACAGGGCTGGCTCCCGCCTGCACATGTGCCTTATGATGAGGTTCCTGCCCAGGCCAACGGCCGGAAGTGGTGGCTCTGTGGTCAGCCTAGGGAGCCCCTTTCTTACCTGAACTTGATTTAGAAGATGCAAACTGATGGCCTTGTTGCCCTGTCGTTGCTCTGCCCTGAGGTCCTCTTGGAACTCAGTTCTAAAGTGGACTATTTTTCTGTTTGACAGTGTGGGACCTAGTGCCCAGTTGGCCTGCTGAGACCTGGGAGAACATGTGAGGGAGACTAAGGATGGGTATGGGGCCTGGACATCTGCCCCATCCATCTGCAACATCCACGATGGTGGGGACAGGAATGGGAAGGACCAGAGTCAGACTCGTGCCCTGGCTGGGAAGAGAGCTGGGTAGGAAAAGGCAGAGGTCTCTTCAGAGCCCAGCAGACCAGGCTTTCCAGAAAGAGGCCTGAGAAGGGCTCTCCAGGCCCAGGAGAGAGATGCAGATTGCCTGGACTCAGCAAAAGTGTCTCACTGGGGCCCTGTTTTCCGTTTTACCAGATACTGACAGCATCTTATGTTGACTGATCCTGTGTGTTTTCCCTCTGTAAAATGCCTGTTCATATTTTTTGCCCATTTTTATACTTAACATGTCTCCCAGTCCTAATGTTCTTGAGTCTAACCCTTTGTCATTTATGTGTTACGCATACCTATTTTTTCCCAGTTTGTGGCTTCTCTTGTAAGTGTCTTTAATGTATTGTAACGAACCCAGGCTCTTAAATGTAATGTAGCATAAATTATTAATCTTTTATTTTATGATTTGACAGGTTTTTGTCTGCGTCTTATTTAAGAAATTCTCTCGGTGGCTCAGCGTTTGCGGTGCTTGCCTGGCGTGGATTCAAACCCCAGCACCATGTACACAACAAAGTGTCAGAGCAAGGAAGGCCATGTGAAAAACTAAATAAAATTGATTCTCTCTCTCACACTGTCCCTCTCTCTCTCTCTTAAAAAAAGAAAAAAGAAATTCTCTATCCCAAGACAAAAGAGATATTTACTTTCATTTCCTTCTGACTGGATATACGACCCACAAGGATGGTATTGCTGCTGTTTAGGGACCTGAGGCAGGAATAGGCAGGTTCCACACATGCTGTGCTGTCCCCTGATGCCAAGAGGGCCACCGTGTAAAGTCTTTGCACAACCTTAGCAGTACCATTCCAGGAAACTGAGTCAAACATCTGCTGGCCTCTGGCTCCAGGCAGCCATTACCAGGCACAGACTACTGCTCAGAATCCCTGGAACCTGGATAGGGTGAGCATGCAAGGTGCCCAGGAACCGGAGGCCATCAGGTTCACAGAGGCAGAGGCAGAACGTCCTGGAGAGACTTCAGGGTCCAATGGGAGGTACTTACAGCCCAGAGCTGTCTGCTCACCACATGCCAGGATCTGCCAGGGACCGTCTCCCAGCTACTGACAAATCCTCCAGTCAGGGCCACAAAGCAAGGCTTTGTGACACTGCATTAGTCTGCATCCTCCCAGGGTAGGGCTCTAGGCCGAGATGGCCAGACCAGGCCACTGTGCACAATGGAGCAATGAAAGTCAGCATGGAGAGAAGCTACAGAAAGCCAATTCCCCAGCAGCCACCAAGCCACACCCACATCTCAAGGGAGGAGGGCAGGGCAGGGCAGGATTCAGCAGAATAAACTGGGCAACTTAGAGCTTGCAAAGTCTGGCCGGCTCTCAGGCAGGCTCCACAGGTATCCGCCTGGGCCTGATTTTCCTGTTCTCAGTCTCCCACGTCTGTTAAGAGGCGGTTGATAAGTATTCAAGAGCTCTGGCCTCTAAGCCCTTGAGAGGACATTCTTAGGCAGTGAATTGAAGAAAAGCTGGGAGGAGCCCTGTAAAGGAGACCCAGACCTCAGCCTTTGCTTTCTGCTGCTGGTTTGCTTTTAAGGGTTCCTAGGGGAACACCCACCTGCAGGTCTAAACACCTGAGGTTGATGCTTGGGTTCTCCAGCCCAGTTCTTAGGGAAGAAGGAGGGGAAGTCAAGTTGTTTGAGCAGCCAGAAGGAAAAACGAGATAATGGCAAAACTGGTATTAATGGGTACTTTAAAAACCAATAGCAAGTAGTAGTTTCAGGGGCTTTTCTTTTAGGAGACACTGAATTGTGAATTTGCATCTTTGCTCTTCAGAGGAGCTGGCCTTGGTCCCTTGCTGTAGTTCCACTTGAGCAGCCCCCTAGGCTCTCACTTCTGCCTTTATGCTCCACCAGCTGCCTAACTTAGCTTCCTGCCCAGCCCGTTCACCTGCGGCCAATCAGACTTCTTCACCCCAGGTTCTCCCCTTTCCTCCCACCACAAACAGTGGTTCCAGCTATTTTGAGTGTAAAGTTTGCTGTTTAGCTCAAAATACTTGACAGATTCTCCATCCCATCCATTATATTAGACTTCTGTAGAGTCTAATGTATATTAGATTTATAGTAGACTAATTCTATATTAGACTGACATAGAATATCCAATAGTTGAGAAGCTAATGATCAAAGTGAATGTGAATTTCATAACCACACTAAATGTGACTGTATTTTACGTAGGCGCATCTAGGCACCTTTGAAACTAGCAGACTGTCCGTGTGCAAGGTGTGGCTCAGTCTGAAGACAGCAGAGAGCATGCATATGAGTTTACAGGCTTCTCACCAAAGCTCTTGTCCTTGGGCCCTCTGGTTCAGGACATTCTCTGGGTTCCTCCACTTAAGATTACACAGTCCCCAGAGCCAGGTCTCCAGGGAAACTGGTAATAATGTGGATGTGACCCAAGCTGCGTGCTGGTGAGGAAGGTCTTGTCAAATCTAGCCTTAATGGAAGGACTGGTTGATATCAGAAGTACTTTACTTCTGTTGAGTCATAGACCCCTTGGAGTGAAATGAAAGCTTTAGAAGTTTCCCCCTGAAAAGTATATTTTGCAATGCAGAATTCAGGGGATTCCAGAGTCCTGACATCGGTGCATAGACATCATGGACCCCATCATGGACCCCACGTGGCCATCTCTTGCATTAAAAGATCTCCAAAGTTCTTCCAGTTCTAAGAGTTCATGGTTTATGATTTGCCCTAAGCTTGCCAGACTTTGATTCCCTGGCAGAGGCATTTTGGAGGGTAAGAAAGTGCGTGTCTTTTTCCTCCACCAGCAAGTGGGCAACAGTGACTGTGAAGCGTGCTATGGCACCACCTTGTGCTTCTCTCCTGAAATTGCACCTCCTCTGGAGCCCACTGCCCACGCCCTGCTCCTCTCGCTTCCTACTGGTCTCCCTTTTGCTTACCTGAGGCTCTTATATTCCTGCACTGACTGTTCCTTCTGCCTGGAGATCTGGTTTTAAAGCCATAAACACAGGGGCAGTTTGTGCAGTCATATTATGAATCAAGAAAAAAACAAATTTTTATGAAGATGCTTTATTTTCATTTGGATTAAAATCAAGAAAATATCACAGGAGTACATTAAAGAATTTTTAAAATTTTGAGGCATCTTTTGAGACATGTTGATAAAGATTATAGAGAGTACATTAGTCAGTTCTCGTTAAGTTCTGTTGCAATAAAAAAACAGTCACAGAATCTCAGTGGCACACAGCAACAAAAGTATTTGTCATTCAAGTTACTTACAGCCATCGGTCAGCTGTAGCTCTGCTTCACTGGGGGAAAGAGGATTAATGAATTGCCAGGAAGTCTTACTTTCCTCTCATTAAATAAAAAGGTGGCACTAAAGGAAGACAGCCAGGAGCCCCTGCTTCCATCACAGGCTAAAGGTGTCCTGTGAAAGCCTCTTGCACCTACAGAAATATTAGGATCTCTGGCCTTCCCAGATCAGGACTAAGGCTGTCACTGCCCTGGAGCCGGAGTGGGTTATAGACACTGGGAGGAACAGGAGGCTTCCCCGGGCACTGAGCTGCCCAACCAATACACACACACACCAAAGTGCCCCAAACTTTGGAGGATTGTACCACCGTAAAACCTTCCTACTCCAACTGCTACAAAGACTAAGCAGGTCTCTGGGTCCCATTTGAAGACTTTGGGCAAAGGCAAAGGGAAGGACGAAAAGAATCAGGGCTGCAGAGCCCAGCAGGAAAGAAAGAGGTTCATATTGGCACACATGGGGGATGTGACAGCTCCTCCCACTGACCCGGAGTTAACCCTAAACCTCCTTCACAGCCTCTCCCCCAGCCCCTGCTACAGCAGAACACACAGTGGAACACCTACCTAGGAAACTGATGGGCAATTTGTTTCCTTCCCTTGAAAGGTCTCTTTGCTCAGCTCCAAGAAAACAAGTTTCCAAGTTGATTGGGAGAGGGGAGGGTGGGGTTCAGATATGGAAAGAATGAGGAGGGAACAGATGGTGCCTGCTAAGGCGACCAGATTTTTCCCCCCAGTTAATCTGGGAATGACCTAATTTACATAGCATTTGCATAAATTTCCATTTCAAATTAAAGCTGTCCTAACTTCAAGTATATGGGAGAAAATAAATGAGATCAAGCAGTCTACTTTAATTGGGCTGAAACTGGTCATGCTGACTTCTGTGACAAGCAGGTCAGGCTTCTCAGCTTTGGCACCAGAGCCCAGGAAGTGGGCCTACAGTCCCTGAGCAAGGAGGAGGCTGCAGAAAACCTTCTCCTCCTCTCAAGGCAGAAGTCTCCTGAGGGTCCTGAGCCAGAGAGAGATGAGGAAACTCAACCTCAACTCAGCCCCACTCCTCGTTCCCTTGTGGGGCCCACTTAGGAAGAACCAAAGCTAGGAATGGAGCAGAAGGCAGGGGCCATCTCTCAGAGTCGGAGGGACCTGTCTGACACATCACAAATGGAGCAAGAGGGAAGACCAGGCATCAGGTGCAGCCTCCTCCAGGCATAGCAGACTGGGTGCTTGTGTGGAATTCCATCAGCGGGGACAAAAGAGGTCACATGATGAAGTCCTGGAACATGGAGCCACGCACTTGTGTGGTGGGGTGGGTATTTCTGCCTGGCTACTTTGCTCTCCATCCTTTCATTCTCATCCTCCACCAAATCCCAAATCCCATCACAATCTCAAACATTCAAGCACACAGAAAGACCCCATTCCCTGGGGGTTACCACCAGCCTGGCTACCTGGTTCCAACTTAGTGCTGTTCTGGAAGCGTGGAAACTCATCATGTGTCAGTCATCATGTTCACGAAATGTCCGGCCCCTTTCTTAGACTGGTTCAGATCTGGGAAAGCTGTAAGAGGCACGTCAGATGGGGGCAGTGCCAATGCTGGGTGGTGTTGAGTCATCCAGGGAAGCACTGCTGCTGCAGGTCTCTAGCCCTAGGTGAGCTTGCTTCGTTGAAGGTTGGCCCATCAAGGTGGCTCGAGCTTGCCTCTCCCTTGTCCTCTGCTGAGGTGTCTTCCTGAGTGCTGGCTTCCCTGTCTTCAAGGGCTGTGTCTCCTCCCTTATCTACTGCAGTTAGCATTAGATGGAGAACTGAGTAGACAGCACCCTCTGAATTTAGCATCTTTCTCTGGTTCCCACCCACTTCAGTCCAGACAACAAGGTTAGGGGGGGTGGTCTTGTTCTCCTTGTTCCCCTGAAACAGTTTCTGCTGAGAGTCCTCAAGGCCTACTTATCCCTAGAGTTAGAGCTGTAAGGGCTTCCTGCTCCCCACCACTCCCTTGCTCCCCTGGAACAAGAGCCCAGGACAGCCCGCTTCACTAGGATGGGAGGGAATCTGGGAAGAGGAGGGGTGAAGATTTAAAAAAAAAGACCCCAAATGAAAAAAGGTGTTCATTAATATTTCAAAATCTAACTTTGTCGCCTACTTTGCTGGAAAATAATGACCCAGAATTCAGGTATGCATACAGAAAAAAAAAAAAAAAAAAGGAAAAGAAGACAGAAGGTATTACTAGTAAAATAAGGAGGGGAGAAAAGATCAAACAGAGAAGTCAGAGCTCAGTGCTGGTAAATTTTTCAATTTATGCCCTCTGAGCCCCTGCATGACCCCTGCCCCACAGAGGCCACCCCACACAGTGCCTGACAGCCAGGCAGGTGTTTCTGGACAGCATTTGGCCAACTGCTTGCCAGTGCCTGGGGTTAAGTGAGTTCATCACACAGCCACACTGCGTGGATGCTCCTCTGAACCAGATGGAAGGCTCCAGAGAGCCAGATGATCTCCTTCAGCCAGTACTTTCAAGGCCCATACCAGCAAAACCATTTCTTTTGGGATCACCCCATCCCAGCAGAAGAAACACCACTCCTTAAGCCAGGGGTCGGCAAACTCCTTCTGCACAGGGCCAGACAGTAAATATTTTAGGCTCCAAGGACCATATGGTCTCAAATACAGCAACTAACTGGGCTCTTGTAGTGCAGAAGCAGCCACAGACAACAACACGGAGATGAACAAGCGTGGCTATGATCCAATCTGTATAGACACAGAAATCTGAATTTCATATGATCTTCATGTGTTGTGAAATTATTCTTCTGCAGACTCCCCCCCCCCCGCCCCTTTTAAAACCATTCTTAGTTCACAGGCTGCACAAATACAGGCAGCAGGCTGGGCTTGGCTTTAAGCAAATCCAAAAGCAGAAGGCTGAGTCTTCTTAAATGCAAATAAGAGCGGAAGGATTTGCTTGCTAGGAGTTCTCCTTGGTGGTCTAGGCAGAGGGTTCTCTGAATGTGGTTAAAGTGAGACATCATCGTAACTGTGTTCCCTTTCCTCCTTGCTACCCTTCTTTCACCTTTCGTGTTTTTTGAACTGACATTTGCCCTTTGTATTAGAATGCGAAATTCATGAACATCATTTGGGATAGGAATAGAATCAAATAGAACAGATTCAGAGTTCATCACATATAATAAAGATTGGTGATGTCTCAAAATTTGCTAGATGTGTGTTTTTTGTATGTATACACTTACATATCTGTGTGTATGCTGTGTTATAGTGTATAACATTCATAGTCAAGAAGTTTGAGAGGCACTGATGAATTCTGGGAAAGGAGGGGCAGCTCTTCTAGGGCTCCTGTGTTGTCCCTAGCCTCTCACCTTTCTCTCTTCACCCCAGCTCCCCTATGAATTTCTTTGCCATTCACTCCTGAGAACCACTGTTTAGATGGCCTCATAGTGATGCTCTCTGGCAGATGGAGTACCAGAGAGAAATGAAGATGGGCCAGACCACACCTCACCTTTAATTGCTACACCCGGTACCCTGTCTCATTGTTCACCCAGCACCTGTAGGTGCCAGGGTGCCTAGAGTGTAACAGGTGCTCAGCCAAACATGTGCTGAATGAATGAAAGGCCAAATTCCAGATGGCAGGGTTGCAAGAACTCTGGCCCTGAGATGGGAGGGAGCATAGCACAACTTTGGAACTGAAAGAAATTCAGTGAGAGACATTGTAATGCTCATTCTCCCAGCTGTACAACATGGCTAAGCCTACACATAATGTTCATTAAGGGTCCAGCATGGTTTGTAGGAAAAGCATTCTCCTCCCTTTTGTCAGATGGCAAATGGGCTTATTATCCCAGGTACATAGGCTAAGGCAAATGTTGGAAGAGCACACTTGGCATAGAGAACGGGACATCTTTATCATAGAGAGGAAGATGCCAGCTATTCTCCAAGGCAGCTGGCTTCAGGAAGATATGGAACTGCATTCCAGCAAGGCAGCAGAATGATCCATTCCAAGAAACGAAGCAGGTAGTGGTGACTGAGAACTGAAGTCACACATGGATTGGGCCTGGGCTGTGGCTCATGGAAGTGAGAATTGAGGAGGACTGTTCTGGGGCACTGACAGAAGCCCATACATCGTCTTTCCTTGAAGAAGCCCTGGTCCATGAAATGTGCTCCCTTGGTCCCAGAGCTCCTTCAAGATCCCTGTCCTCTCCTTGGCCTTGTGCCTCTGGGCTTGATGGTGGCCTAAAAGGTGCTACTCACAGTTACTAGTAGTTTACTGGCCCAGAGGTGACGGTTTCAGAAATGTTCTGACTCAGATGTCCTACCAAGCTGGTTCGTGTTGGGTTTCCTCCATTCCTGAATCACATTTGAGACGAATTCCTAATATTACTAGACATGGGTTAAGGAATAGACTTTGGTAGGGAGGTTTACAAGGCCAAAGGAGAACAAGAAATAAAGTAGGCTTTTCTCTCCCAGTCCATCTTCATTCCCAGGGATGGAGAGAGCTGAATCTGCAGTGTGGGTTTCCGTTCCAGTGATAGAAACTTTCCCCAGTCCAGGAGGAGATACACAGGCAGTGTCTGGGGGGCTTCAGTCCTCCCTGGACATGCACAGGAGATGGGGTAGGGATGGAGAGGAAGACTCAGGAAAGTCCCTTCTGCTGGGAGTGGGGCCTGGTCCTGCTGGCTCATCATCTAGGCAATGCAGGTCTCACTCACGGCCTGCTGCTCTTTTCCCCTGCTAACTCAGGAGGACTACACACTCCTCAGCACTGAGTCTGCCTCTGACAAATCTCCCAGAGCAGCGAGCTGCCCGTCTGAGCCCTCCTTGAGAAGCCCAAGTTGCTCAAGATTGGGAAGGGTCTGCTGTGCGGGTGCTAATAGCCTCCAGTACCACCATCTGACTCCAATGAACTGGACTTCATGGCTGTCCAGCCCCCACCTCCAGACTGTTGGTGAACTCCCAAGGTGACCCTGGGGTAAAACCCAAGAAAGCAAGAGGCAAGAGACACCAAACCTTCCCTCGCTGCTCTCGGAGACCGGGTTTTTGGTGCTGTGTTTGTTCTGCTATATTTTATTTTAGTGAAACAAACATCTGGTACACAGATCTTCGTACATTTTAAATCCTCTCTAACCCCCTTTGGGTATTGTAACCCCTCCTCTTTCTCATCCTGCATGTTAATTTGAATATGAACTTAATGGACTCTAAATAAGCCAGCAAAGATGCTGTTTGTAGTGGGCTGAGCAGATGTGTTTCTGAGGAAGTGTGCGTGCGTTGCCAACCCTGAGAGGCACCTCCAGGCAGCCCCTCCACCCTGAGGAGCCCCAAGAGTGGCAGCCACAGGCACAGAAATTCAGGGGAATTTCTCAAGTAATACCACCGGGGATCCCTTGAGGACCTGCTTCTTCATGAAGTGACCGCTCCCTTCTTTATGGAATACTGCCACGCGTTTGGGTTCAGCACAGGAACAGTCAGCCTCTGACCTCAAGAGGCACACCCCCACATCCAATGCGAGCAACCATTCAGATGGATTAAAACCAGAGAGAAGAATTTCCATTTCCACCCTCACCATGTTCCAGCACTTTGGCAGATTCTGGGCAGAGAAGGACAAGCCAAGGAATGCTCAGCTGAGCCTATGGTGACTCATCCCCAGGGCTGCAGAATTCCCATCAGAGGTCTGAGATTCCCAACTGGGACTTGCAAAAGGCTCACACAGGCTCTTTGGGGCTGCTGAAAGCTAGCATAGTGACCCAGGCTAGCTTTATTCCCTCTCCTCAGTCCAGGACTCATGCAGAAGCCGTAAGAGCAATGGGGACATTGGCTAAGACAGGCACCAGCATGTTGGACTTCCCAAGCAAGCTCAAGTTTCTCCCTGCATCAGATACGATGTGAGGCAGAACAGATCCTGTCTGTGGTGCTGCTCCTTATTTGTAGGGCTTTCCTTTCTTTATCTGCATAACAAGGGGGTGAAGCAGATGACCGCAACATTCTTCACAGATTTTAAACTCCATGGGGAGTTTTTCCTCTCTAAACTCTGCCCAACCTACAGGATTATTTTGAGGATTAAATTACATGAGATCTGTGAACCCATTGCAAACTGAAAAACATGTGCGCAATCTCATGATGACAAGGAGAACGTAAGCCTTGGATCTGCCCAAGCTGTTGCCTCCCAAATACTGTCCTTAGTGGACTCGCAAGCTCCTTAGATCACTGACTGAACAAAAGCCTGGCTGAACTTAGATTAGTTCTCCTGGAGCCTGGACTTGAGGTCCTGTCCTATTGAGCCAGTTAACATTTACAGATCAGGGTAAATGGGCAGAGGTGGGGGCCTCTGCCCCGTGCCCAACCCCCTGTGCTGACATTCCTGTGCCCAGTGTCATCAGGCCACAACGTGCACTAAAAGAAAACTCCAAACTGGTCATTTCTGCCCGACAGTGCTCAACACACTTTCCACTGGGTGAATGGCCCAGGTCCAGACTCACACATTCCAAGCCTGCTGTTGCCTTGGCTGTGTTCTCTGGAACCAGGGATGTTTGACCTAGAGGCAGGGGGAACAGAGTTGGAGGAGAATCACAGCTGTGACGTTTCTGTCCCCTCGTCTGGAAGGGCTCCAAAGTGTGGGCAGCTCCATGAGGTCTCTAGAAAAAGGTCTGATGGCTGTCTTGGGAGATCCCACCTAGCCAGAGAAAAACAGTGGCTAGTCCCCAAGTGCTTACCATGGGCACAACCTCATGTGGTGTACACACATGCAGAGATTTTGTGTGGGAGGAAACAGAAGCTCAAGGTATTAAATAACTTACCCGTGGGCATAAAGTTAACAATGGTAGAGTCAATATTTGAACTCAAGTGCACTAAGGAATAGTAAAGTCCACACCCTTAACCACTAAGCCACATTGCTCCAGAGTCAGACCAAGTCACTTTGGTGTTATTATATTTTGGTGTTAGTTAGTTGAGATCGTTTTTTGTTCGTTTGTTTGAAAGTCAAACAACTCACCAGACTGGTGGTTTAAATAACTCAACCCCAAACAGAGACCCCGCAACTTTGGAGAAATGAACTATCAAGGTTTTAGAAGTTATAACTCCAACATTCTATGAGCCTTTAAGTACAAAAAGGGATCGAACTTTAGGGACACAATTCTGGGCCTTAGCGGAACATGGCCTGGGAAAGATGTGGCAGCCTCAGTTATTCTGACCCAACTAAGGACATTCAAACCAGGCAAACAGATACAGCCCACCCTCCTCACAGAGCTCCTCTTACTGCCACCTCTGGTGGTTAGGGGGTTTATGTATTAACAAAGGAGGTGTTCTGCTGTCTTTGCCTTCACTAGATCACACAGTTAGTGAATGGCAGATCTTCCAACACTTCCACAGAGGCTGGTCTGAGAAAGGCCTCCCAGATAGTCCCCTGGTTATTTTGAAAGCACTTTAGTTTTCAGCTGGAAATCCTAGAGTCAGTTCAGAGGACTGACATAACACTGTGGAATAATCTAGAAACAAACTAGAGAGCAGCACATGCTCCCAGTTACAAGGGAGAAGATTATAGGGCACACATGTCCTTGTTTGGCTGAGGGCTCAACTCTCCACTCTATGCCCAGTGCTCAACCCATCTAAAGAAAAATTGTCGCACAGCAAGGGTTGCAGATATGTGCTCTGATTCAGGGAAAAGCGTGTTTAAATCAATGCTTAGAAGTTCCTCTTCCCAGATGGGTATGGTGGCACACACCTATAATCCCAGGGATTCCAGAGGCCGAGGCAGGAGGATCGCAAGTTTGAGGCCAGCCTCAGCAATTTAGCAAGGCCCTAAGCAACTTAACTAGACCCTGTCTCAAAATAAAAAATAAAAAGGGCTGGGGATGTGGCTCAGTGGTTAAGCACCCCTAGGTTCAAACCCCGGTACCTCTTCGCTCACAGGTCTCTCAGAGATCCTAAACCAAGCCAACCCTTTGGCTTCTGGAAAATAAAAATCGATAACATCTGGGGCTGGAGCAGTGGCTCAGTGGTTTCGGTGCTTGCCTGGCAAGCACGAGGACCCGGGTTCAAACCCCAGCACCACGTACACAACTGAGTGTTGGAGCAACGAAGGCCAAGTGAAAAACTAAATAAAGTTGTTTCTCTTTCTCTGTCTCTCACCGTCCCTCTCTCTTAAAAAAAAAAAATTGATAACATCCTCAGAGATAATGTGATGCCGGAAGAAGACAAGTGCTAAAGGTGAAGCCAGGCCTTGACATTTGTTATCTTCTCCACCCCATCATCATCATTTTATCCTATTATTTTTAAGTCAGGAGAATGTACCAGATATATCAGTCACGGGAGCTGTCACATTTACAATTCCTAGCTAAGAAAAATTGCCTTAGTTAGTTCTCGCCCCCAAGGATGGAAGTGTCCCCAAGCTGTTCCTCACCTAAGATTTGCTGTGTTTTTACCATGGGATGCACACCTGCTCTGGGCCATGTGTGGACGACACGCGTGGACGTCTCACCCAGGAGACTAGCCGGCATCGTCTGATGCAGTCCAGCTCAACCAACTCTTCCCAAATGAGAATTAGAATTGACAGTTAAACCAATCCGATCATTATTCCCGCTCAGGAAACTGATTTTAGAAATAAAATGAAAATGAGCCAACTGGTAGTAGGTAAGAATCATAAAGACCCACTCAGACGAGGTGACATGGAGAAGGCAGACACTGTGGATACTGATGTCAGAGCTCCAGGACCAGTGGCTCTGAGCCCAGATGCCTCCACATGCTGGCTGGCAGCCTCCTCCTCACAGGTGGGCACCACATTGTGCTCAAGGTGGAGGACGTACCTTTTGTTGCCACTGAGGATATATATTGTACGACAGTTCTCAACGACAGAATGTTGAGAGGAAGGCGTCGTGGAGAGTAGGAGAATCCCAAGCGTGTGCACTGGAGGGAAGAGAGCACAAGGACATACGTGCGCCAACACGGCCACATGTCTCCCAGGATATGCAGAAACTGTCTCAGTACAGAAGAGCATGCAGCTGGGGCCTGCCTTAGTCTGCTTTCTGTTGCTGTAACAAAATATTGAGACTGGGAAATTTATAAAGGAAAGAGGCTTCCGGAGCTCACAGTTCTAGAGGCTGGAATGTTCAGGATAGGGTGCCAGCATCTGCTTGGTCTCTGGCGAGGGCCTCAGGCTGCTTCAACTTACGGTGGAAAGCAGCTGGGCAAGGTGGTGCATGAAGAAGACCAAAAAAAGGCTGTACCCAACTCCCATGACAGCCATCATTCCTGTAAGGAAAGAATCAACCCATTCATGAAGTCTCGGTGCCTTTATAACCCAAACACCTCCCAAAGGGCCCTGCTTCCCAGCACTGCCACAAACACAAATTTCAGTATGAATTTTGGAGGGGACAAGCCATATTCAAACCATAGCAGAGACATAACAGTTATTATGTTAAAAAAGATGGTGGTGGGGAGGGAAGAGAGAATCAATTTTATTTATTTTTTGATCTGGTTTTTGTTTCTGCAATACTTAATTGTGTGTGTGATGCTGGGGTTTGAACCCAATCCTTGCGTAAGCCAGGTGAGTGCTTTATCCATTGAGCCACCACTCCAGCCCCCAAACAGTTATCCTAAATAAAGGCATGGACTCAAGGAGGAGCCAAGTGGATGCTATGGTAGGTAGGGATATAATCTAATCCCTCAAAGGTTTGCCAAAAATTCTAGTTGAAGGTGTGCCAATGTAATAGTCAGGACCCTTCTGGATTCAAGTAACAAAAATCCAACTCAAATGCACTTTCAAAGGAATTTGATGAATCACATATTAGAAAAAGTTAAGGACAGAACTGATTTTAATTATAGCTGGATGCAAATGCTCACTATCTTTGGGCATTAGTATTTATCTCTTACCCTGCTCTATTCCAATTGGTGTTATTCTTTAGTTGGCAGGTTCTTCCCACACTCAACCAGGTGGCCACTATTGGCTTAATGCTTCCTACTTATCTTCTTCCAGCACAGCAGCCTCGGTAGAAAAAGGGTATTTCCCTTGCTTATACTACAAGTCACAGGAATAGCTCTTATTGGTCCACATTGGGATAGGTATCCATTTCAGAACCAATTGCCAGACTCAGGGAGAAGCAGCGATCTGATCCGCCTGACTTGGGTCATGTACCTAGTTCTGGATCCAGAGCCTGATTTCCACCCCAGAAGAACACAGAGCCTAACAATAGAAAGTGGTTGTTGCTGGAGGGATAGCCTCAGCCCCTAACAAAAGAGTTGAGTACCACCTTTCTGGAGTAAAGACCCTTAAACTGACTTCAACTTCTTATAGTTGATTTGAATGCCAAATAACTCCCCCCCTTTTTTTAAAGAGAGACTGACAGTGAGAAAGAGAAAGAGAGAATCAATTTTATTTAGTTTTTCTTGTAGCTTTCGTTGCTCGAAGACTTCTGCGTGTATGTGGTGCTGGGGTTCAAACTTGTGTCCTCGTGCATGCCATGCAAGTGCTGGAACTACTGAGCTGCTCTAGCTACCACATGACCTTTGTTTTTTTTTTTTTTTTTTTTTTTAAGAGAGGGACAGTGAGAGAGAGAAAAACAGGTTTTTTTAAATTTAGTTTTTCATGTGGCTTTCGTTGCTCCGAGACTTCTTTGTGTACATGGTGCTGGGGTTCGAACTCATGTACTCGCTCATGCCGTGCAAGTGCCGTAACCGTGGAGCCGCCGCTCCAGCCCCCACATAACCTTTTTTAAAAATCTTTTTTTTTTCTTTTTGGCAATGCTGGAGATCAAACCAACATGCTAGGCGAGCGCTCATCATTGAGCTACAGTCCCAGCCTCTGAATGGCTTTCATGATGAACACTTTCATGATGGATTTATCAATTAGGTTATCATCTGTGAACAACAAAACCCACTTGGTTTGTTTAAACAGAAAAAGAATATATCAAAGCATCTTAGTGACTTGCAGAATCTCCCCTGGGGTCAGAACAAAAGAGAAATCAGGACTCTATGGCTATGAACAATACCCAGCTCTCCACCTGTCTGGTCACAGGTTTGATCCCACTGCCTTTGGTCCATGCTACTTATGCATCTCTGCCTCTGGTGCATCCAGGTTTCTTTGTCCTTCCATCGTGTCTCACCTCCCACGAGAAAAAGGATGAGGGTCACACAATGTCCTTCAAAGGCACACCCCCAACAAACTAAAGACTTTGTACTAGACTGTCACCTCCCAATAGTGCCACCCTGAAAGCCAAGTCTTTATTTAATACATGGACCTTTGGATGAGACTTATCCAAACCATTGCAATGGCATATTTCTCAAATTTAGGCAAGCTGTTCAAATGATACTGGGATGGCACCCATAAGATTTGCATCCACTAGACTATGCTTCCAATAGATTTGATGCCTTTTCTGGGTTCTGGAGAAACCAAGCCTCTTTATTTCTGCATGTGGCCTCCCAACAAATCTGTGGATCTCTGTTCTTTGCAATAAATGGAACCCAGTTAATACGAGCCCCCGAGCCCATTTGGCCAACATGATTTGAATAAAACTTTACTTGGGGGGAGTAATTTCCTTCCCAGCAAAATGAGCTCACAGAAGCTCCTGGGATCTTCTAATGGAAAATCCCATGGGGCTCTTTGACGGGGTCTGCAAAGCATGACCCTAGAAGCCTTCCCAAGAGTGACAGCTTATTACAGAACTCCATAAATGCCATGCTGGGCTACCATTCAGCCACAAATCACTACCCTCTGCCATTAATAAGAAGTTGGATTGATTGTTGAGTGGGCCCTTATGACAAGGGTCTCCCTGGTCTGATACATTCTCTTTAAAGTCTACCATCCTCTAGCAGCTGTTCCCAGAGGAGTGAAAGATTTTATTTTCCTCCTGTGGCTGTCTGCTGCTCAATCAGGAGCTGAAGTCATTCAGTGAAGAGATAGTTTTTGACCTACTATGTTTCAGGCATGGTGCTAACGCTGGACATACTCTGCCCCCAGGAAACCTTCAGCCAAGTAAATTAGCCGGAGCTTCAATGGATTAAGGGGAATCAAGGAAGGGAATAAAAATGTTAATGTACTATTACTCTGAAAGAGATGTGATTTTCATTTTTAAGCTGACTTACTGGTCAGGGTCACTATAGACATTGAGGTCTCTGACCTAATATAGATGTATAGTCATCGTATTTTCTGAAAACAGAGTCCAACAAAGGAATGTTCTCACTGGAGAATTAATTTGTGTAAACGTCAGGTAAAGGTATCCACTATGACCACATTGGTTATATTTAGTAAATGAAAAGAATAAGATCAAAGGAAATCATGACCAATTCAGAACATCTGGATGGGGCCCTGTAGGGTACAAACAGCTGGCTCCCTGCGGTAAACCTTGGGAAGTCCTGTCTTTGACCAGTGGTGCCCCACCCCTACCCCACAGGTGCATGGTACTCCTCTGAGAATATCGGCATATTCCACAAAGTGGGAGGGTGGACAACTGTGAAAAATATGAAAAAAAAATGTCTGCTCTGGACGCTAAATTTTCTCAAGGACCAAGATGGCCTTGTGGCCCAGTTCTTCACCATTTCCGCAGAGGTGGCAGGTGCCCTACACGACCACTAGGCGTCGCTGTGAGCCTGTGAGAAGGCGTCCTTCCGCGGCGAGCCGCGCAACTGCTCCGTCTGTTTTCAATCAACACGTCGTCAGTTTTTCTCCCTGAGGCCCCAGGGGTGTGCTAGGAATTTTTATTTCTTGAGAAATCCTGTGATTCAGCTGCCCTTTGTTGGCCCTGCTTGAGAGAATGAAGGCTATGCCTGCTCCTGCCAGTCCCCCAGGCAGGGCCTCCCCAGCAGGAGGCTCCCCAGCAAGAGGCTTCAGGCTCCAAACTCCCCTGCACTGCTTTCTGCCTCCTTCTCCCTTTCTTCTTCTTCTTCTTCTTTTTTTTTTTTTACTCTCTCTCCTGGTGCCCAGTGACACCAATGAGCTATGAGCTACTCAGTGCCACAGTCCCCATTCTGGAAGCCTCTTTCAACCCTGTAGGATTTCAAAGCACCTATGCCAGCCTGGCACAAAGAAGCTTAAGCCTCAGACCTGCTTTTAGATCCTACCTTCCTCTGCCACTTACTCCTTGTGAGACCTTTCGCAGTTCACTTCTCTTTTTGAGACTCAGTTCTCCATATGCATACTAAATAGTACCTACAGAAACATACGTTAAATGCAAACACAAATGTCAAATAACCCAGGTGGTCTGATGCATAGCAGGCATTCTGTAAATACAAAGTGATTTTATTATTATAGGATCCTTACACAAGCACACTGACACACACTCATACACTCACAAGCACTGAACCAAACAGGACATAGAATTTGGGACCTTCATTCTCCTGAACCTGTAGCAAGATGGCATGTTAAGGAAACAACAAAATTCAGAAGAATTCTTCAGAGATGCCAAGCCCCACGGCTTATTCTAACTCTATTTATGTCAACAATGATGAACTCGTTCAGAGCCCAGCTGGGAACTACCTTGGTCAACAGCCATAGCTTGCTGGCCAAATGCCATGGTAGTTGTCCTGGTCCTTCCGGGAAAAGACCACTTGTGGGTGGGGTGGCCACACACTCCTTCCCCCAGAAAGTTTGTTATGGCCCTCCCTGGTTTCCAGATACCACTGGACGCTGTGGTTTTAGGGAGATGGCCACAAGCCAGAATCCTGACCTTGAGTAACCTGCAGCTGCTCTGTGCACTGAGGCATTGAGGCCAAATACTCTGGAAAGTTTGGGCAAAGGTGGAAAGAAGGAAGAGCCGGTCATTTCCCAGAGGCACATCTGGACCATTCCTTGTGAGCTAGATGGAAGTGCCCCTGCTGGCCAGTGTGAGTAACTGCAACCCCTTTGCCTTTCTTGGAAAACGCTCTTTTGAGTGGACAGGATGTTGGCCTGGAAGGTGCTTGTATACTCATACCAAGACAAGACTACTTTTTTGAGCAGCAGCTAGGGAATACTTGCAGAACATATCCTTTCCACACTCAAATCTTTCCCTTTTAATGTCAAAGCTATTCCAAGCCCCCACCCTTCCCTCACAGGAGAGGATGCCCTGAGCATACTGTTTGTCCAGAAACTGTATTGGCTCTGCACCTGTGCATGTTTGATTTCCGTAGCCATGAGAAGCCTTGGACTGTCAAAGCAGAAAGGTATTCACTCAGAGAATCCATTTGGGGCTCTAGTCGTTAGACATCTTTTCTACCAGAACACAAATCAAAGACCACAGCTGAGCCTCTCCACAAGGCTCAGAGGAGACACACCCAAGTTGTCCTGCCTCTGTGACCCCTGGGTATGTTCTCTAATCTCTCCAGCACTCAATTTTCTCATCTGTAAAATGTGGGTAATCCTCAAGATACAGACTATCCTGAGAGGTGACAGTGAGGATTAGCTGTCACATGGACACAGTGCCCAGCTGAAGTTAGGCATGCCACTATGCTGACGGGGTATACTGAGGCTTATCTGCAGACTGCTCAGGTGCAAGCAAAGCTTTTGCTGTGCATCTTCGTGAGGTCAACCAGCTTCCCAGACCATGCCCAACCTCCTTGGGTTACAGCGGACGGGGTCTGGGAAGGCCTGAATGCCCTACCCTGCAACCTGAGTGCAAGAGGGTCCCTCATTTGTCATTTAAAAATCTTATGAAATCCTCAGGCAATGCTGGTGAAAATGGAAAACTTTGCAGCCACCGTGGGAACCTGGCAGTTTCTCATAAAGGTAAGTATAGCGTTACCATATGGCCCAGCAATTGCCTTCCTAGGTAGACACTCGAGCTAAATGAGAACACGTGTCCACATGGAGCTGTATGTGAATGTTCACTGCAGCATCGCTCATTGCAGAATCATCCATAACAGCCCGAAGATGGACACCACGCAGGATCCATCAGACTATCATGCAGCTGTAAAAGGGACAAAATAATGATGTGGATGAATCTTGAAGATATACTAAGTGAAAAAAGCAAGCGCAAAAGGATAAACACCATGTGATCCCATTTATATGAACTGTTCGGAACGGGCAAATCCATACACATAGAAAGTGGAGGAGCAGATGACAGAGCCTGGGTATGGCAATGGCTGCTAATGGTAGTGACGTTCATTTTGGGGGTGATGAAAATGTTTGGGAATTATATTGTGGTGATGGTTGCATAACTGTGAATATACTAAGAGCCACTGATTTCTACTGTATGTGAATTAAATTACAATAAAACTGTTACTTAAAAAAATACCCTTAGCATGCCAGCTGGAGTGTGCTCCGACTGTGGACCGGCAGAGCGGGAGTGGAGCTCTTGTGAGCTTTGCCTATAAATCAGATTAACCAGCTGTCCTCCCTCAGCTGCGCTGGTTCTAAAGTTGCTACAGCAGCCACAGGCTGTTTCCCAGGAATTTAAAGGCTTCCGAGTACACTGGGTCCCAGAACTTGGGCAGCAGGATGCTCACTCCATGCCCCAGGCCAGCCTCATCAGGTAGGCACCACGGGAAGAAGCCAAAGCTCATGAGCGCAACTTGACTCAGTCTCGAGACTTGCAGGAACCATGCTTTCCAAACCCCAAAACCAGGACTGATCATTATAGTTTGCACTCAGAGGGACAGCAGGATACACTATTTGAAGCAGGGAGTGTCTCCGAAACTTTAGGTAGAAGGCTTTGGTTTTCCAGGACACACTCATCTCCCTTTTCCCCTCCAAACAGACAAGTTTCCAAAGAACTCAGACTCTTTGGGAGTCCTGGGTAAGTCATGAGTTTCCTATAACTAGGGTGGTGTGATGAAAGGCTTTTAATCATAGTTGCTGTCTTCTAGAGTGAGTCAATCTAAGGTACTGCTAGGGCCTATCACCTTTTCATAGAAGGGCATAGAGTCCAGACCAAGAAAACCCTGTCCAGGCCTACTCCCTCCGGTTCCTGGGAATATTTGAGATATTGGCAGGAAGTTCAGTATGGCAGAAGCACTCAGGGGTCCTCTTTTCTCTGCCAACACACCTTCCAGTAGCAGCAGGCATCGCAGACGAGGCACAGGGCAGCCACGCTCAGGAAGAGTTGGTCCTATTATTTGAAATAACTGTATCTGTTAGCTTCCATGGACTAATAAAACCTTACCAGGGAACATTTATCTGATACAGATATAGAGCCCAAGAGAACTCAGGACTTTTTTCATACCTTAGACCTTGCTTCAAAGAGGGGGCCCCAAGGTTTCAATCCCTCCACCTTTCCCAAGCAGCCCAAGCCACCACCGCCTCCTCTGTGGATTAGCTAGCCTCCTCATTGGTTTTCCTTTCCTTCCACCCATTCCCCTGCCTTCCCTAAGTCCAGTCTCACATCAGCAATCAGAGAGATGCTTTCAGAACATAGGTTCTGCCACTCCTCTCCTCGAAAGGATTCAGTGGCAAAAGTTGGGACAGAGGCCCACAAGGCCCTAGGTCATGGGCAAACCCCTCACCACACACACCGTGCAAGCCACACACCCCCAGCACCCCCATGCATAGACACACACATGTCTCCCACATATCCTTCTCTGAAGTCATCACCCCTGGTCCTCATGCTTGTTGCTGTTTCTGCGGCTGTTTCTCAACTTGCTCTTGTCCTGTCACTCTCTGACTGGAAGCTTCTCCCAAGGTGTCTGTGTGGCTCCTTCCCACACTTCCATGGCTCAATTCCCACCTCACCTTGGGGACCTTCCTTGACCACCCGGTTAAGTGACCATATTGATCACTATAATCCTCAACCTGTTTATTTTGTCAATGGTAATTACCTCAATTAAGTATTATATATTATATGTAGCATGTTTTTATATATCATATTTCTATATCAAATCTGTTTCTTTGTCATCCCAGTAGAAATAAACAAAGACAGACCACAAGAGAAAAGTGAAGGCTATTTATTCCAAGTTGCTAGGCAAGGGAGTCAGCCTGCACTTTGGAAGGCAGAAGAGAGTGAAATTTTTATAATGGAAAAATGAGAAGGTTTTGGATGTACCCCAACTCTAAGCAGTTGGCCCAGGGAAGCTACAGGTGGGCTAACTTGTGGCAGGGCAGCCTAGGTGATTGGTGCACCCTTGGTTTTCTCTGGTTGGTCCTAAATTGGAAACAGGAACAAGAAGTAGAGAAGCTGTCAATTCTTCATCAAGGCCTGGCTGTTTGGGATCCATTGTTATAATCATTATTGCTGGGCTTCCTGGATTGTTAGGTAAGATAGTGATCTAGTTTCTGCAGAGTCTGAGACACAGAGGACTGGCTTCCTGGGTGTTGATTGTAGATAAGCTAGATGATTTTCTGGCCAGGTTGCTGCAGGCTGCAGGTCGGAGTCCTCTTTTAACATGTGGTCCAGCCATTGTCCAGCTGGATATTCAGTCTCTCATTATTTGCTAGAATATAAACAAGAACGTTGCTGCACTTATTGCTGTATCTCCAGAACCTAGAATAGTGGGGGGTGGACTGTCACTATTTGTTGTTGAGCATGATAACGTTTATCTAGATCTAATTAGAAAGGATGTGATTCTACTACAGCTGGGTAGGAAACTAACGACAAGCCTGCTTGATTCAATCCAACTCTACAAATGTTTATTGAGTGCTTGCTATGTACCCTGGAGGTCATTCCAGGTTACATAAGACAAATACTGGATGGAAATGGACCAAAGCCAGGATTCTGAATGCTTCAGCCCATGCTGATAACCACTCTTTGGTTTTGATCCTGTCTCTGCCTTTAAGACCCCTTCACGTTCCAGGTTAACTACTTCCTCTAGTTCTCATTTAGATCTCAAAAAATGTCTATATGATAGGTGATTTCTTTTTTTAATACAGGGTCTTAACTATGTTGTCTAGGTCTTGAACTCCCAAACTCAAGCGATCCTCCTGCCTCCTGAGTAGCAGGGACTGCAGGCGTGCACCTCTGCAGTGGGATTTTCTTTTTTTTTTGAGGGGGAGTTACTGGGAATTTAACCCAGGGGCAATTTACCACTGAGCCACATCACCAGCCTTTTTTATTTTTTATTTTGAGACAGGGCCTCCCTAAATTGCTGAGGCTGGTCTTAAATTTGCAATCCTTCTGTCTCAGCCACTCAAGCCACTGGGATTACAGGTGCGTGCCACTGGACCTGGTGCATTGGTCTCTTGATTGTCTCTTTAATGGAGCTGGTTATTTTCTCAGTTGGATTACTCCCTTGTAACAAGAGTCACATCTTCCCCTCAATACAGGTGAGACACTACGACTGAGGGTTGTAGTGATCTGAGTATCCCACATTTGGCCTTTTCCCTGGGTTCCAGTGTAAATATCTCATTGACCTCAGGATTCTCCTTTCTTCCACAGAGAAGTCACACCTGGCTTTGGCTGTCATCTGGAGGTGGAGCAACAGCACCCCAACTCCATCACCCAGGCTCCCACTTGGACATCTAAACTACTTTCAGACAGGGGCTCATCACTAAATTCTGTTGTTGTTGTTTTTAATTTAAATGGATCTGAATCACCTGTTCCACTAGAAAGGGGATTCCAGGCTGGGATTAATTTATCTTTCAGACAGAAACTCAAGGAACCAAGAATGAAAGGGAACTGGAAATAAAATCTGTCGGGCTAGCTCTTTAGCTGGCTGCATTCAGCTGTGGAACGTAAGCTCCACAAGGGCAGGGATCTGGGCTGTCACATTTGCTAGTGAATCAGCACCTGGCATGCAATCGCTGCTCCTAAATGTTCACTGAATGAATGGAACATAGGCCCCCTCAACATGCCACGTTTCGAATGAGGAACCCCTCATTGCAATAGCGATCATTTTCAATGTTCATTCCTGTTATCATTTAATTTTCTCAGCCATCGCTAGACACATTAAATAAAATGGCAAACAATCGAGCCACAGACATGAAAGAGGGCTCCGAAGAGCGGAAGCACCATCTTGCAGTTTCTGTTTGTGAATCGCACATGCTTTTGACACAAGCCCGTGGAGATGTGGCTCTGCTTTCTATAGAGCACAGAAAAGCTCTATCCCCAGACTCAACCAGTTTCAAGACCCTTGACAATGATGAATCCCTATGAAGATACTTACCCCAAATTTATAATGAATCAGAATGGGGAAAGTAAACACTGGCTACAATAGATTTGTATGTGTCGAAGGCCTTGAGAGAGAAATGTAAGGAAACACAAGGTTCACAGTGATTTCTGGCTTCCTTTAATTCAGATAACTTTTTCCCCCTTCTGGTCAAATCTGGCAAATTTTAGAAATCAAATGGCCTCTGCCCTGGATTTCTGGATTTCCTTTCTCTCACCTAGCCAAATATGCAAAAGAAAGGGGGGAAGTGATGCTATCTCCTCTGAGCCTCCTGCTACCACTCGAACTGTGGTTTCTCTGAATGCTCCAGGCTCAGTTTGGGGTCTGGAAGACAATTAGCTCTTCTTGCCTATCACTAGGAAGGATGCTGAGCTCTTCACACAGAGTCCAGCCTCCTGGAAGTCCCTCCCAGAGCCTGACTTCAATCTCTCCTTTTGACTCTTAAGTATAATTCCCTCTTGTCCTGTCATTGCTGGAGGAGGAAGGACAGCTGCTCCCCACCCTCCTTCTAATCTTCCTTAATGGGCTTATAAACAGTTATTAAAACCCCTTCAGCCTTCTTGGGACTTCATTTTACTTGCATGGAAGCTGAGTGCTTTGGAGGAAGAGCCTCACAGACTTGGAAAATCTTAAACCAGTGATCAGCCACTTCACCCACGTTAACCTCCATGAAGGAACAGCTCAGCCTTCTTTTGCAAAATTTGAACCCATTCAAGGGAGTTCCCTGACTCACCCTTATTAATAAATCATGCCTGATCTAGACCAGAGTGGGGCATTCTCCAAATGCCTCTCTCTCTCTCTTAAGAAGCCACGCCATGGCACGGGCACCCTGTAACAAGCAGCAGTGCCCTCCAAGGTCTTCTTTTGCTGAATGGTCCTGATGGTAGCCTGTGGGTCTCACCTGACACCCCAGCCAGGAAGGGGTGCTACTCTGATGGACTCTCACTGGGTCCTTTCTGATACTGCACTAGGGCCCTAGCAGACAGGGGGCAGGACATACAGGTAAAGTGAGCCCTGCCAGGTCTCTGCTTAGGTCCACATTGGAGAGTTCCATTTCCTCTTCCATCGTGACACCATTTACTCTCAGTTCAGTGCTCAGACCAACAGGTGAATGTCTAAGGTGTATGGCTGGATAGAACTTCCCAGGGTGGCTCCAGTGAGACTCCCTTGGAGCCCTCTAATCATAGGGAGTAGGAAGGAACAGGGCAGGTGATCCTATGGTTTGTGTTGTTTCAACTTTGAGAAGAGTGATTTCACTTCAAGAGTTTTTTTTTCTTTTTTAAGATACTAGGAATTGGACACAGGACCCTTCTGTCACTAAGGTTCATCTAGCCCTTTTTATTTTTTCATTTTGAGACAAGGTCTTGCTAAGTTGCTGAGGCTGGCCTTGAACTTGTCATCCTCTTGCCTCAACCTCCCAAATTGCTGGAATAAAGGTGTGTGCCACTATGCCTGGCTCAAGAGTCATATTAACCAGAATGGCTAAAATTAAAATTCCTGACAGTCCCACGTGTTGATAAGGATGCAGAGAAATTGGAACTCTCAATCCTTGCTGCTGGGATGTGAATTGGAGACACCACCTTGGAACTCTTTGGTCATAACCAGCAATTCCTCTAGCAAACCACCTTGTAGATATATGTTCAGAAGCAATGAGCATTTATGTTAACTAAAATACATGTACTAGAAAGTTCATAGTGTTTTAATTCACAATAGTGAGAAAAAAAAGATATTGAGTGCTGAAGCAACCACCCGAGAATAGAATGGATGAACTGTGATATAATCCTACAAAGGCATCAGACACAACGGTGAAGAAAGCTGGGCTACTACTATATAGCACAACATGGATGCACCTCACATCATGTGATGCTGAGCTGCAGAAATCAGACGCAGAAGTGCGCATGCTGTTGATATGTGCGACCCTGTTGATATGAAATTCAAAGAATGGCCAAACTAATCTAGGATGCTAAGCATCAGAATAGTGGTTGCCTCTAGGAAAAGGCTATAAACAGTCCAATTGAACTACACATTATCAAACGTAAGTTATGTCTCAATTAAAAAGAATAAAAGAAGACAGGTGAACAACTCATCATTTGCTCCTCTTTTTGTTTTTTCATTGCTCTGTTTTTGAAAAAGAATTGAGGTGACTTACAAAGGCATATGGTGTTGAGCTGCGTTTATAAGTGAAGACAAGAATATTAGGTGAAATCAGATGTGAGGATAGCCCTCAACACTGGTGTCAGGGAGTCCTCTGCACTTTCTAGGGTGAATAGAACTTTCTAGTGGTCAGCGCACGGAAGAAACACAGCCAATTCTGCATCCAAAAGTGAGTAGTCTCAGCTGATCAGAAGCACATGTAGTTCAGAGCCCTGAGAGAAATTTCTCCTGTGCCACTTCAGAAAAAGGCAAATATGTGATCAAACCCTCTCTTTTAAACTTTTGTCAACCTTCCCATTTGGAAACCTAGATGTGTGATTCCCTGAGACCCAAATCTCCACGCCTGTGCCATGCCCCCTGCCCCTGTGGAATTTAGGGTAAAGCAACTGCCTGATAGGCCCTTTCCCTGACCTCCTACAACTACATACCCTTTACTTTCCTGCTTGCTATTCGAAGGATGCCCTGCTGGTAAGGGCTGGATTTCTGTTCTTTGGGGTGCCCAGCTTAACATCCATGCTTCTAGAACTCAGGCCAACATCCTCCGCAGGGGCTTTGCCACTAGGCCCATCTCCTTCCTTGCTGTTGCTCCTCAGCGGCCCCAACCCTTGCATTGCCAATCCTCGAGGGCTGGGCTCCGTCCATTTTGGCATTTGGGATGATGGGTCTTTCCACTTCCTGGCTCCAGTTTTTGAGTTGAATTGATAGATTTCCCCAGTCACTACGGAAGAAAAATACAACCATCATATAAACCAAGGAATTCAAATCATTCTGTCTCGCCTCACCTCTCCCCCACTTGGTATGACTGCCAAGAAATGATGAGGCTTGCTGGACTCTGGGAATCGCTGAGTTGGAAAGCAGCCTTCAGAGCAGCAGTCTTCACAAGCCTGCCCTTTCCCCAACCCAGTGACTCAGACCATACCTCCCCGATCCAAAGGTTCGCAGGAGCCTGGAGGCCATCTCAATGCCAAGTTCAGAGCCTTGAACTCTCACGGGAATATATCCATGGAGGTTCAAGTTCTAATGGAGTTACCCATTATGTTCTGATTTATTTTATTTGTTTTAAAAGACCCCTGGATCTCTGCTATAAAAAGGAATGCACCAAGTAAGGAGGTCAAGACTTGGATATTTTATTTATGTTAGTTTAGTAGAGATTTGTAGACACAGACACACAAATCTGACCCCATTGGAGAGGAGGCAAGCGAGCCATTTTTATTGTGTCAGAGCCCACAGAAACTAATTGATGTGTTAGCTCACATTAAGCCAGTTGGCTCATTTCTTCTTCTTCTTCTTTTTTTTCTTCTTCTTTGGAACACACACACATACAAAAAATGCAAAAGGCCTCCTGGCTTTTGCTCTCGAAGATAGGGTTTAAGTCAAGCCCTGGTTTCTGCCATTACTGTACAGCATGAGTGGCCTCTCCGCTCAGATCCCCCCAGCACTTAAGCTAATGTGGGCACATTATGGTAACAAGTACCTAATAATAGAGGGAAATTTAATTCCAACAGCAGCAGCTTCTCACTGGAGAGGAGCCATCCTCCTTCTGAGGAGGACCGGAGCAGTTTGCATATGAGGCTGGCATGGAGCCAGCACACTTGCTTCCTGAATTTGGTTTCTTTCCCTTTATTCACGTCTATAATTGAGCCTTTGTAACTGGAGAGATGTGTGTAAAGAAGCTAAATTTGGAGCTGATTCCATGGGGGTGATGAGAGCCTTGCAGGCCAGCTTTACCTTATGTTCATCTTGCCAACCAAGAAGGAATTCTTGGCCCTTATCTAGGAAAAAAAAAGAAGCCAAACTTGCCATTTCTTCCACTACTAATAGGATGGTACTAGAAGCAATCAGGAAGGATGAGGGGAGGGGAAGGAGTTCCAATGAGCAGGAAAGAAAAATGTGGGTTCTTTAATTTACCAGTTTCCTGAACTGGTTGGTACATTCAGCAGGGAGGCAAGAAAGGTGTGTCCTTGAGTGGACACCCTTAGGTGGAAACCCACGGGGATCTGCACCTGCCAATCTGCATGCCAGCTATGTTCAGAGTTGATCTCATGCTAGAAGTGTTGGCACTGCACTACAGGCCACGGGATCGAATGGATTAACTGAGTGAAGAGCAGGAAATGGCACACGGTCATGTACCAGTCTGGGCTAGGAAAAGCATTTTCACACAGATGGCCTTGCATTTGATTACCTGGGTCTACAGCTTCTCCATCAAAGACAGTGTTCATCTGGATAGTCTCCTGTAGAGAAGAAAGAGACCGCTTCAAACACAACCGTCCACCACACCCCCATCCCCAGGCAAGGCCCCTTGTCCTCACAGCCAGGTGGCTTACCCAAAGCTTCTTGACATTACTTTATTTCACAGGCATGGTGCTAGGTGCTAGACACACCACGGTGAACAAGATAAGCATGGTTACTGGACACACAAAGCTTGCCACACTGGTGAATAGGGTCTCAGTGCAGCCAAAGGCTATGGAAGGAAAGATGTGGGATGCTATGGGACTATGGGACACAGGTGGGAGTGAGGAGGACATCTGATCCAGACCTGGGGGTTAAAAAAGCATCCTGGGGCTGGAGCAGTGGCTCAATGGTTACAGCTCTTGCCTTGCATGTGCAAGGACCCAGGTTCAAACCCTAGCACCATATATACAACAAGGTGTCAGAGCAACAAAAGCCACATGAAAACGAAATAAAATTGATTCTCTCTCTTTCTTTCACTCTCTCTCTCTTTTTAAAGCATCCTGATTGAGTAACATCTAACTTGCATCACAGGCATTGCCCTGATGGGGTCGTTGTAAAGCAGACTTGCAAAGCAGGCGCAGATGAGCCCCCAGGAGCCTTTGCTTCCCACCCTGGTACACCAGCCTGGCACTCCTGCCTTTTCCTGCTGCCTCCCTTGAGTGGCACACTTAGGTCTTCCCTGAGCCCTGTGCTCCATGATCTGCACTCTGTCCCACCCTTGAGGACCTGACTCTGTCTGTAGAGTACACCTGTCTCTGACCCCAGGCACACCCCCTTTCTTCACATCATGTGCTGCAAAGGTGCCAAAGTCAGGGTCTGTAGTGCACTAATGAGGACAGCATTAGAGCTCAGAAGGCCCTTGTACATGATCACCTCTTCCCTTCCCCACAGCTCCCTGAATCTGAAGAGAGCAAAGGAAGATTTACATGGGTTTCATCCATTGATTCAGATAAGCAGCTTTTTATTATCATGAGGATTTATTTATTTAAGATATTTATTTAGGGGCTGGAGTGGTGGCTCAGCGGTTACAGTGCTTGCCTGGCATGTGCAAGTATGCGAGTTCAAACCGCAGCACCACGTTCACAACAAAGTCTCTTGGAGCAATGAAAGCCATCTGAAAAACTAAATAAAATTGATTCTCTCTCTTTCTCTCTCTGTCACTATCCCTCTCTCTTAAAAAAAAACAAGAGAGTGAGATTTGTTTAACATTGCATAGTTCTACGACCAGCTCTGAGTGGCACACTCAAGGGTACCTGCCTTAGACGATAAGAACTCAGAGACCAAAGACTGCCTCTTCCTCCCATCTGAAGACCAACAGGAATGTACAAGCACTACAGTGATGGACCTAAAGCAAAAATCCCATTGTATGCATTGACCTCCTCATTGTGCATATTCACCAAATACATGTGCTTATTAAGGGGGAAGAGCTGGGAGAATCACTTCGAGTTCCATCACTGTCTAGTGAGGACAGCAGGCCCAGTGCAAGAGAGAAAGGGTGAGGTGGTGGAGTAACTCTCCAGCTATCCTACACGCTCTGCATTTGCGTGACACTCCACAGTTTCACCGTATTTCCCCACCTGGTATCTCAGGGCAGGCATCCTTGCTCCCATTTCACTGGTGAGGAATCTAAAGCTCAAAGAGGCTGTGGGATCCCCAAGGCCATATGGCTAAGTGGCAGAGCCAGCCCGGACCCTAGCAGTGCTCTTTATCATTTTCTGCAAGGTTGTGGAATAGTAAAGAAAAACCAGTGCTCATTGGAACCTGCGGTACCAGCTATGGTCTTTAAACTCCACACCCCCTGTGCACACTGCTGGATAGCTGGAGTAGGTGAGAAACACCACTATTCAATATTTATGAAAGCCAGGGCTCCTGCAACCACATCAGCAGACATGCCCAGTGGAGGGAAGGAGGTCTCGCAGGAGCTTTGTCACACACCAAACTGTTCCAGTGGCCAAAGGCATATACCTCCCGCAATGATGAACACCCCACGAGGCCAACACCCCGACCCAGGCCTGGGACTGAGCACACTCACCGCGACAACCTCTCTATTCTCTTTCTTCGTGTCTGCAGGGAAGAGAACAGGCAGGAGTTAAGCTTCTTGGGTGCTCAAATGTCTTTAAAATTCCACCCCCACAATGAGATTTACCCTAAACAGGCTTGGAACCCAGTCTCACAGATAAGGCAAAGAATTTTTCTGACTATAGACATGCTCTCAGTGAAAATACACACACATCATATACACGTGCATATGTATTTGCAATACACACACAATTTAATTTTTTAACTGTTTTCCAGCTTATTGTTATTTGCCAGACCTAGAAAATTAGCTTTCAAACAGTCTTAGAAATCAGAGAGAAAGATTGTGGGGATTTCCCCCCCTCTATTCCATCTATGCCCTTCTAGAAAAGAAACTGGGATTGGAAACAGTTTGTGAAATTTCATTTTTTAGGATTATGTCACTCAATATGCTCAGTAACCATCATGATCAAATTTTGAACCTTTATACACTGCAGATTCTCCCTGCCTGTGAATGGAGTGACTAAAGCAAACATTTTTAAAAATCACTTTTCAAGTCTATGTCCTATCTCTTCCCAAAGTCTGTGGTCACCTTCAGGCAACAAATTATTGTCCAGAGGCAGGATGAGTCACTTCCTCAGGCCTAGAGCTTTCGCGTGGACCTTGCTCAATTTACTAACTTTCCTGAAATTGTTCAGCTCCCCTGGCTCATTTGGCTGCCCTCAGTTCTCCTTTCCAACTAGCCTGGCCTTACTAGTTTGTGCAAATGATCACATCTATTGTGATCTTAGAATAAAGTCTCACTTGCTCTTTCAAAAGAGGAATGTGTCCAAGACAGAGCATTAGTTGCCTTCAGGAGGGATCACACCTCTCCGTGCTGCAGTGAGTAGATGCTGTATTCCACACACGGAGAATTCTTTACACCTGTCTCACTCAGTGGGGAATAAGCCTACGAGTGTAAGGTGAGCTGATTGGAGATGACCCTGAGTGGGAGCAGGCAGGACCAACATGAGTTATCCCAGTGAGCCAAAGTCTCTCTTCCTGTGCTCCAGCAACATCTGCCCTCTGATTCTTTCCACCCACCACGATGCTGCTAAAAGCTCACTAACAAAGAGTAGTGCCCATTGGCCCTGGGCTGGGGCTGTTTTAATACAACAGAACAAGAAAAAAAAGGAGTAGGGTAGGGTGGGATAAGCACTGTACATACCTCCTTTCTTTGCCCTATGGGGGAGAAAAGGAATGAGTATTAATTAACATGAAAGTAGTCCGCACAGGTGAGCAACTGAGTTCCTTGGGGTAAGGGGCTGATTTGCAAAAGGGGCCAGGGATGGGGGCAAATAAGAAGATCTGGCTACTGCCCTTCCTCCAAATAAAGCAGCTCTGTCACCAATAACTTTGGTCTAGGGAGGTTTGGGGAGTTTGAAAAATTTGACAACTATTGCCCTATAGAACTCCAAGGAACATGATGGGTCTGGTGAGGACACCTGGTGAGGGCAAGATCCACCCTCAACAGACCGCCAGGCGATTATTTCTGTTTTATTATTATTTCTGTTTTATTGTTATTCCCTTTTCTACCACAGAGCCAGCTGAGCAGGGGCTTGGCTCACAGGTGGCAGGTTTGAGGATTGGCAGTTAAATTTGGTTTCCTGTAACATGAAGAGCTAGACCTGGACTCCAAGACTTTTCTCATGATAACCTTGGATTCCATAATTCTATGATTCTAATTTTATTCTTTGCTATTTGACATATGTTGGATGTCACATGGTACGACTAACTCCTAGAGAAGCTAGTTCTGAGAATGAATTTCTAGCTAGTTTTTCTTAAGTCAACCATGCTGAGAACAATATATAGAATGTAAGCTAAAACAACCAGGTTCAAGATGAATATTTAACATTTAGCCATAAATTGTATGTGAGTTGTAGTGTCTATTGGATAACTTCCTTCAAGAAGGAAGTTATCACTCCACCCAGGCTGGAGTGATGGCTCAGCAGTTACCACTCATGCCTGGCATACACGAAGACCCGGGTTTGAACCCCAGCGCAAAGTGTAGGAACAAAGAAAGTTACATGAAAAACTAAATAAAATTAATTCTATCTTTCTCTCACTGTCCCTCTCTCTCTCTGTATATAAATATATATATATATAAAAGAACTTTTAACCAAATTCCATCCGGCAATACCACCCTTACAAGCTTAAATGTTAGTCTTTTATAATCATTTTTATATTTTTCATAGTGGGGATTTAACCCACGGCTGCTCTATACCACTGAGCTACATTCCTAGCCCTTTCCATTTTTTATTTTGAGACAGGGTCTCACTAAGTTGCCTATGGCCTTGCTACATTGCTCAGGCTGGCCTCCAACTTGTGATCCTCATGTCTTAGCCTCTTGAGCAGCTAAAATTACAGACATGTGCCATTATTCCCAGCTTAGAATCATTTTTAAAGTCAATTTGTGAGTACAGTCCAAAGAAAAATGCCTTTTTTAATTTCAGCAGATGCTCAAAGATTTTTTACCTTGAAGTCAAGGTTGCCAATAGCAACTTCTCCAATAAATATGGCAAAATGCAATGCACATCTATATGCTAATGCCTTATACTTATATATAATCTTTCATCCACAGATTTTAAGTTATTTGAAAGTTAATAGTTAACCTTTAAAAGGCAGATAAATCTTATCTCTTCTTTTAGCAACTGAGAAGTCCTGAGGCTCAGAGGTTGCAACATTCTGAGATACTTGGTCATAAAGTTAAACTTGGAATCTAGAATCCTAAACTCACTGGGTCTTAGTTGTGAAGAACAACGCAATAAAATTTAAAAACTAATGGCTATAACGTCTGGAGTATTTGCTAAGAGCAGGAACAGCGCCAAGCGCTTTCTTTGTGTTGACTTATTGGTTATCTTCACAAATAAGGAAACTGAAGCTCACCGAGGTTACCGCTTGCTTAAAGCCACATGCCCGGAAGATGGTAGAGTCAAGGTTTGAAACCAGGCCTTGTCTCGTTCCCCAGCTCAGGACCACCATGCTCTAACTGTAAGAGTTCCTGAGAATCAAGAAAACTGGTTCTGGGGGACCTCTTTGACAATTCAGTGTTCTGCTCAGACCGCTAGCTCTCTTTAGCTGGGAAAGGCCACTCCGCAGGCTGTTGCAATAAGAGGTGTATGTGTAAGCAGGCGAGGCTGATGAAAGGGGAAACCAGCCTGTGTTTACAGTTCCTGAGAGAGAGATGGGGCCACTTGCAAAGAACAATGATGCTTTAGTTACACAAAGTTCCAACTGCATCACCGGAGGCAAAGGTTTAATTCCCTTATCTGCCTCTTTGTGTTTCCTTTAATTCCATCACCTCCTGTTAATATTCTACAAATAAGAACACAGTGTGTTCTGTCACTACTCCCAGCAGGGCTTTTCTGTGCCTTTTATCTGGGACGAGGCCACCAGAAAGCTGGCTGCCCAATTTCACTAAAGTCCCATCAGGGACGAGGCAAACTGCCAGGGAGAGCCCTGGGAATGGTCTCCTGGTCTCACCTGTAACAAGGTACACCAGGCCCAAGGGCAGCTCAGATTCCTCCCCCATATCTCTATTTCCCTCTGTCACATCAGGAACCCTGCCTGGTTGAGAAATCCTGAGGAAATCCCAGTCCATGGGCAACTTACAGAGGTTTCTTGTCCTTCCCAGTCTTGCAGGGACAGTGTCTGTGGATGACTTTGGCCAACAGGATGAGCAGAGACATCAGAAGACCCAGAAGCAATATGGAGCCCGTAGTGATCACAAAAGGCACGTACCACGCGGATGGAGAGTAAAGGTTTTCCCTGAAGATCTGGTAAGTGATCCTGGGCTTAAAGGACAGACAGGAAGAGTGTCAGCAGAGGGTGGTAGCATCTAAACCATCAAGCGCTCTCTGCGTCTAGTGTTCATTCTACGCATTGTTCCTGCTCTGTAAATTGATGTCTACCTTCTCATAGTTCTTGCTGCTTCCACCAATTGCCTTATTTATATAGTCCTTGCAAGCATCCACTAGACCCAAACCCAGAAAAATTAGAGAACTGAAAAGCAATGCAAGGCCTAATTTTACTCTGTCTCTTATCCCTTTCCCCAAAGCTAAAGAATCCATTGGCTGTTTTTTCTGCAATAACAGCATAATCCAGGGACTAATATAGCCCTTGTCTCTCACTGAGAAGGCATGAACCATGAAAGCTGTTTTTCTAACACCTTGTAGGCTTTTCAGGGTTCACCCGAGACAGCTGCTGCTGCCGGGTGAGTGGGCTGCTCTCGTGGTGAAGCCCGGGGTTCAGCACCTGCTTCCTAGAGCACAAAGCAAACAAGCTATGGTGATGTCACCACTGGGTCACGCTGCAAGCCCAAGAAAGGCGACACTGCTAGATCCTCTCATTGAGGTCACATCCTCTCAAGCACAGGAGAGAGAAAACAGTACCCAGTTCTTGGTAAGACTGACAAGTGCAAGCTGGCCAGCGTCACCGGGAGTTTTCGAAGGTTCCAAGCAGTGCCCTCTGGCATGCTACAGATAAGCTGCTCACCGGAGACGCAGCTTTTACTAGAAGGAGGAAAGGGATCAAAAGCAGAGAAACCATTTCCTCCAGGGCCGAGAGAGAATCTTGTCAGATTCCAAGGCACTCCCTTCCTTCTCTATACTGATTGTTATGGTATCTTCTGGGTTGTTTATGTTTATTTTTGTTTTCCTAACAATTACTCCAATCTGTAATTATTTTATTAATTTGTGTATGTGTTTGTAATGTCTTTCTAGTCAGTGGTTCTCAACATTATTTTTTTTTTTGAGAGAGGGACAATGAGAGAGAGAGAGAGAGAATCAATTTTATTTAGTTTTTCATGTGACCTTTGTTGCTCCAACACTTTCTTGTGTACGTAGTGCTGAGGTTTGAACTGATGTCCCCAGGCATGCCAGGCAAGCACCGTAACCACTGAGCGACCGCTCCAGCCCTGGTTCTCAACCTTTAATGCATATCAGAATTCCCTGGAAGGCTTCTTAGAAGCATAGGTTGCTGGGGCCCATTTCCAAGCTACTGATCCAATAAGTCTAGAGATAGGGCTGGATGTTCCAGATTCCAGCATACTTTCCTGGAGGTCATGGTGATGATTATGTTTGGGCAAGTTATGACTAATAATCTGGAGTGGGCTGGGCAGAGTGGCATATTCCCGGCTATTCAAGAAAGTGAGGCAGGAGGATTGCAAGTTCAAGGACAGTCTGGGAATCACAGTGAGACTCCATCTCAAAATAAAAAGTAAAAAAAAAGGGCTGGGTATGTAGCTCGGGGGGTAGAGCATGCCTGGGTTCAATCCCCAGTACTGAATAATAATAATAATAATAATAATAATAATAATTAATAATAGTGTGTCGATAATGGTAATAACAATAATACTCTGGAGTGAGTCTGAAAACTTGCATTTCTAATATGCGTCCAGATGATGCTGGGGCTGCTGGTCTGGGGACCACAATCTGTGAAGCTCTGGCCTATACTATAAGCTCCATGAGAGCAGTGTTTGTCACTGTAGTGACTGGTCCATATGAGCATCAAATCAGTACTGATAGATGGAATAAATATTTTGGGAATGGAGGTGAGGAGTAGTTACACAGCACCTCTTGGAAAGAAGTAGGGTACCTGGCAGTTAGTTCACTGTTTTCATGGGTTTTGACTCCAGCGGCTATGCTGAACAAGCAAGGGAGCTGCGGAGGCAGCCACCGGCCATATGCCCCTGAAAAGCATCTCCTATGTCACCAGGACAATTGGTGGTCAGTCTGATCTATCACAGGTCCTTTCACAAACACACTTTTTTTTTTTTTTTTTTTTTTTTGTTACCAGAATAGGAAGCTAACAGTTCCACAGGTGCAAGGTCTCACCCAAAACTTTACCTACTATTCCGAGCGGCCACTGGGATCCAGAGCATCCCACACTCCTGTGGGTCAGACTCAGTGGGTCTAATGGCTCCACTGATATAAACCACAAGGGCACACAGCTGGGGATTCCAGGCCCCAAGTGCTTACCCTGGGGGTGGTGGTGATGATTGTGGTCGGGTGGGGAAGAACTTTAATGCTCAGTGTCACTGTCCCTGTTTCAACAAGAGCCTCAGCTTTCCTCCTGCCAGACAGCAAGTTGTCATCGGTTATGTAGACAAGTAGCGTGTAGTCCCAGATCTTATCAAGACCACCATCATAGTCAAAGCGGGATGCAAGCAGCAGATGTGTGACATTGGAGCCAGCATTGGGAGAGAAGGTGAAGTGACCGTTGACATTGCCTAAGTGAGGTGTGATACAAGGGTGTTGGTAAAAAAAAAAAAAAAAAAAAAAAAAAAAAAAAAAAAAAAAAAGAAAGAAAGAAAAAGAAGACTATAAATAGAGGGTTAGAAGAAAACTACACTGAATGTCCATACTGGAGGGTAGACCGTGTTTCTGATGCACCAGGGCTGGGTCAGTAATATGCCGAAGACCTTGACTGCGCCAGAGATTTCCTTAGTACATAGAAACTTGCTCAACACCAGTACAGCTGCAGCCGAGTAGAACAGGACCACAGCACACGTGTCCTAGGTGTCTTCAGGCAGAAGAGATTGAATAACGTGGAGCAGCCCCTGCTAGTTTATCGTCCAGTGTTTATTTGGCAATAACATGTAACTCACTCTCAAACCACAATTGGCAGCGAGAGGGTGGAGCAGTCATATCCCTTAGGCAGGCCAAGTTCTCCCCAAGCCTTTCAAGGAACCTGACTGGCCACACCTGTTCCAGATGTCCCAGGAGTCCCCAAAAGGAAGGTGCCTCCTGGTTTTGGATGGATTGCAGCCCCAGGTGCCTCTGAACTCACCCCATCTCCTCCCTAAACACGCACACAGCTCTGTTGGGGCTCAGAGCGCACAGCTCAGGGAGCCTGGGACAGGAAGGCTGCCAGCCCAGGCATGGCTCTTGCTCATTCCTCCAGTGGCTCCAGACTCATTACCGACTGCAAACCAGTAAATGGAGCAAGAGATGATGCAATTTCTACTCCCTTAGCAGCAAAGTACTGCATAAAGGCCTTGGGGTTTTCAGTATGGATTATTTCCATCTTCAGCATCTGCAGACTCAAGGCAGTGTCTGCCCCTGGGTCTTGTGACACAGCGGCTCACGGGCTTCCTACTGTTCAAGTTCCTGCTCTGCCAGGGCTCAGCAGGCGGTCGAGATGGATTTTACTCTTTCCTGTGGAATTGCTCTGCTTATTTGGGTTTAAATCTCTGGCCCCAACACTTCATTAGATGAGCTATTTTGGTCTAATTTCCATTGAGAGGTGCTCTTTTCTTTCTCTGCACAATGGTGTTTTTTAAAAAGAGAAAATGAATGGTGCAGAAGAGAATTACTGAGGACACAGTTTCAAAATGCATTTAATCTATTATTATCCACAGAGAGGCCTGGGATTCCCTGCCCCCATGACAAGCTTCCAAGAAAAGGGTGGTTGAGGAGTTAGACTAAAATTTTTTTTAAAAAAATTACATTAATATGGTAAATGACTATAGTTTGGGAATTTTGGCGGGGGTGGGATTCACTGTCAATGGGATTCAGCCTTCCTGGGACCTTTGCACAGTCAGGAATAGTGATGTAGGAGAGTTAGGTGAGATGGGGAAGCCAAAAGGGGCATTAGGAAGCACAGGATCGCTGGACTCCTCATCCCTCCTTTCTCATTCAAAACACCCCGTGCACCCCCAACTGAGCCCAGGCAGTGTGGGAGCACAGACCGCACCATCCTCCCTCAGAGACAGGTCCAGGACACTTGACACCAACTACTGTACCTGGGCCAATGGAGTAACGAAAAGATCTGGGGCTGGAATCACGGTCGGTACATGTCAGCCTGAAATTCTGAATATTTGTACCAACTTTCAGATCCACTGGGATGGCCAGGAAATAAGAGTTTGGGGTACACACTGGCTTTTCATCATTTTCTCCAAAGATGTTCACAGTAACCTGGAGCAACAAGAAGGGGTCATTCTTTTTTTTCTACCCATAGAAGGGCTTTTTAAAATTTATATATATATATTTTTAAAGAGAGAGAAAGAATCAATTTTATTTAGTTTTTCATTTGGCTTTATAGCTCCGACACTTGCTTGTGTACATGGTGCTGGGGTTTGAACTCACGTCCTCATGCAGGCCAGGCAAGTATCACCACCACTCCAGCCCAAAGGGGAGGGGGTCGTTCTTAAGAACTAAGACTTGTCTTACCATGTGCCAGGCATTTTCTGGGCTTTGCTCATTTAACCCTCACATGAGAGACAGCACAGTTCTTCTTTTTTTTCCTTTTTCTTTGTGGTGCTGGGAACTAGAACCAGGGCCTCATGCAAGCTAGGTGAGCACTCTATCACTAGCTGCATCCCTAGCTCATTCTGTTTCATGGATGAGGAAAAAGAGGCTTGGAGAGATGAGGTAATTGTCCTAACACCATGCAGCTGCTGAGTAGCCGAACTGGGATTGGAATCCAGTTTTCTACTCCAAATCCCAGGCTGGATGGTCTTGGCCATCTGCACACAGGTAGCCTATGCAAACAAACGTTCACGTGCCTCCTGATATACACATGCACTGGGATGCATGGGCACCCCAAAGATGATGTGAGTTCTTTTCCAGCAGTGGTTATGAATTTACAGGGACCCCCATGTCCTTCCTTGTTTGCGGTTCCCTGGGAATTGAAAGTTCAGCCTCTAATTTTGCTGTACACAGCATTGGTTCTCAATCCTGGATCCACTTTCTTGGGCTGGCTTCAGACTAAATGGAGTCCCAGGAAGGTGGAGCCCAGGCCCTGTCCTTTCCGTTCTCCAGCTGACTCTGACACGCAGCTGGGGCTGAGGAGGGCTGGGCTAGAATGATGGGCCTGGTGGAGCTGGTATCTCATCTGCAGAGCGGGGCCATTAGCACCACACTGACCTGCCACAAGCAGGGGCCGGTCTATTCTCTTTCATCGTTGTCCTTTATGCCTGGTGAACAGGCATGGAGGCTGGGATTTCTGCCAGCACAGAATCATAGGATGTCAGCTGAAAGAGACTTATATGATCATTTAGTTCATCATCCTTTTAAAAAGGCTTATGAATTTTGAGTCATATTCATTGTACTTTTGAAATTTGGGGATTTCAGCTGTTTCTGAGCCTGGGAATAAATTGAAATGTTCATTCTAGTTAGCTCCCAAAGTGAAGTCCATTCATTTTTCTCAAAAACACCCTAGCCTAACAAACATGGCAGTTATTTCCAACTTTCCTTGGTTAGCAATGCCCAGCCTCACACATCATTGAAAACCTCATCCATTAATTCAAAGCAAGGCATTACAGGAACTGGGCATTTGGGTATTGGGTTTATCAGGGAACTTTCCACTTAGGCAGCATAGAACTTGGGATATGTAGATAAGTCTTGCTCAGACCTCCTTGGAAAATTAAGATCAAAGTTGATAAACGAACCCGTTCTCCTGACTCCGAGCCAGTCATTGTCTCTAGCACAAGGACAGCTGCTGCTAGCTAAGAGTCCATCTGCCTTCATGCTATTTCACTTTACTGGTGGGAAAGAACAGGAAATCGTTGCATCTTTGTGGCCATCATGTTGGCCTCAGAAAATCTCAACAACTGACATGACAGACCTGTCAGAACCTTGTGTGACCCTCATGAGCTACTCAAAGCGTGGCCATGGACCAGCATGTTAGAGATGCAGGGCCTCAGGCCCCACACCTGCTCACTGAGAATCTGAATTTCCCAAGAATCTCAGTATTAAGGGACAGGAAGCAGTGTATCAGTAGGCGATGGTTTGGAGGCGTATCCCCCTAAAGGCGCATGTGTTGAAGCCTTGGTCCTCAGGGGTGCTATTCAGAAATGGTGGCAACTGTGGGAGGTGAGCCTTATAAAAAGGTCCTTAGGTCATTGAGGACGTTCTCCCAAGGGGACTGTGGAACTCTGGCTCATCGTCCATATTCCTCTCTCTCTCTTTGCTTCCTGGCTAAAAATGTGAGCACTCTCTGAGATATACACTCCCACCATGATGTGCCACCCTCACAAGTAGCTCGAACAAATGGATTAATAATCATGGACTGTAACTTCCTCAACTGCAAGGCAAAATTAACTTCTCTACTTCATAAATATCCTGTGTCAGGTATTTCATTATAGTGCCACAAAGTTGACTGATACAGCAGCATGGCGAGATCTACCCCCATTTGGTATATACAGGGGTGGGGCAGGATCATGGCAAAACTGCTCTTGGAGAAGAGACAAGTACTACAAAACCACACCCAACTTCCAGCAATGTGCATCTCACTGCAAGCCCACTTCAAAGGCAAAGTGAGATTTAAAGGGCCTTAGTAGGAGTCTTGTCCCCAAAATTGGCTTCATCTACCTAGTGTCTGGTCTTCTCTCAGTCACTCAAAAACCTGGCCCTCAAATACTGATGTGAATGTTTATATCCTGGGCTATATTACCTATTTCTCACCACCTCTGCAAGATGTGCCCTGTGAAGATCCCTCTTGGCCTCAAAGACAGACCCTAGCCAACCAGTTGGATAAGTGTGAATGTTTGGTATAGCCCCACTACTCACAGTGACTGAGCCCGAGTCCTCTCCATTGGTGGCCTGGATTCTGAGAACGTAGATGGGGATTGTTTCATAGTCAGCTTTTGTGATTAGCTGGAGTTCTCCTGTTCTGGGATTAATCCAGAATATGTTGGGGTACTGGAGGCTGGCCCCTCCAGAGGAGATGGAGTAGATGATGCTGCTCTGGGGGAAGTCCCCATCGGTTGCTCGCACCTGTCCCACACAGGTTCTAGCTGGAGGAATAAATCACCTGTGATTAGTCCTGACTGTGCAGGGGTGGGTGAGGAGGATGACCCAGGAACAGAAGTCTTCACTATCATGGGCAGAAAGACTTTTGTAGGACTCCCTGCTCTTCTGACTCTGCATGTTTTATATCTTCAATTCTATTAAATTCAAATAATACTAATGAGCACCCACTAGATTATTGGCCCTATGATCCAAACAGTCCTGTGTGAAAGACAATCCATGCCTTTCAAGAGACTCTAAGGGCACCAATTATTTTGTGATCATAAAAAACAGTGCAAAGAACATCCATCTTCACTCATTTCCTTTGTCAGCGGAACTACCTAAAAGTCTCTTCTTTTTTTCAGATTTCTCTAATGAGCATTAACTGCTCTTATAAACAAGATGAAAAATCAGTACTTTTAAAAGAATTTAGCATCTGATGATTACAGAATGTAGATTTTAAAATACAGTTCCATTTTGTTTATTTCACGAATATGGTTGGTTGGTGGGGCTGCGGGAGTTCTAGCATGCTTGTTTTTCAGAAGTTCTTTCTTATAAATTACACTCCTCCGGGGCAGAAAACTTCTCTTCTTCAATTCTATAACCCCAGCACCTAGTGTGTGAGCCAGAGCAGGTGGTCAAAAATAATTGCAGAGAATTCATAAAAAGCCTATTCCCACTGAATGTTTCTCACTGGGTAAGGTACAAGGAATTAAAAGCTTTTTCTTTGGATCTTCTTTTTAAATGTTTTTGTTTTAGAACTTCATGTCAGGAAATGGAGACCATCATAAAGAAAAAATACAGAGGAGAGGAAATAAATTTAGAGGCAGTGTTCTGGATTTGGTTTGTTTTTTAAATATGGAAGAAATGTTCATGTTCTTAAGATGAAAGCCTATGGGGAAGTCTATTATACTCCTGAGTTTATATACTAGATTATAAAGGAGTGCTATCAAACAGTATTACCTTCAAACCTGGAGAGATGGGGAGAAACCGAAGTTAGCACTGGGGAGCTTTTTCTTAATGGGGAAAAGCCTACAAACATGTTATAAAGGGCAGAAAAGAAGGTCTCTAGTGAATCTCCACAGAGAGAAAGTGTCTTTATTTTGTTTTAAAATGAAGGAAATAGAGAAATGGGAAACTTCTATTTTTAAATTTCAATTCTCTTAGTGAATTTGGGGAAAAAATCATGGTTGAAACCAAGAGAAAATTTAGGCTATATAAAGAGGATGAGCGGAATCAGGCAAATGGCACGGAGGGCAACTAAGGGTTTCAGGGAAACGCAATTTAATCCAGCTTCACCTGAAGGGCTCCGCAGCAAGACGGATGATTTAAAAATATAAGAAGTTCGAAAAACACTAATCAGCTGTGAATCGCTGTGAAAAACATGGCTGGGCCTCTGGAAGGAGTTTTCTCCTCCACAGAACATGGATTTGATTGGAGTCCTGCAAGAGCTCGTGACCTGCATCTTGACCACTACTTACCTGGTCTTAATTCTGACACATTGAATACATAGGATGGCCTATCAAAGACAAGAGGAAACTCATTTTCTGGTCTTGTTAGGATATAAATGTAGATGTTATCTAAAAACGGAAATAGAAATAAATTTAAATCAAAATTCTTATTTATTTGTTATTCAACATTTTTAAAGCATCTTCTGAGTGCAGATTCTGGAATACAGGTGGATAAGATGTGGTGGTTCCTGCCTTTAAGGTGTTTAGGGTAGTTATCCCCTGATAAACACAGGTTCAGGTCAGCATGGAACCTTATGAGGATAGAGGTAGAGAGATGAACAGGGTGGAATGGGGGAATGTCCCAGACATGTGCAAAAATACCGAGATGTAACACTCAGGACAACTGAAAGCCATGTGGTCTGGCAGAAAACAGTGGGAGGTGGTGGTTGAAGGGAAGAAGACAGGATCTGCATTTAGGGAGTTAAAAGGCAGCAGCCAGGTGATGATGAAAGTGCTGGTGTGCCAAGTCAAAGTTTGAACTTGAACTTGATGGTGAGAATACACTCAAGGAAATGATTCAAAGACATATCATTTCCTGAAAAATCACTGACAGAAGTGAGGAAGATACACTAGAAAGGAGCAAGACTAAAGGCAGCGATACCTTTCAAAAACCATTAATTATTGTAGTTCAGCCAAGAAAGAGGAGGACCCTGCATCAGAGATCTGTGGGAGGGCTGGGAGACCTGGCACAACCCCTTCATTGCTTATCAGAGCTTAGGCATTAATGCTCAAGGAAGATGCCACATGAAATACATCAAAATGATACTTGCTTTTATAGTAAGGAGGTGCAGCATCCTGCACCTGGATTATCACAGTGTATTTATTGCCAGCTGCTAGATTACTTGGATTTTCATAATCCAGATCACCAATCAGCTAGATTAAAATAGAGACATTAGATTAAACAGAATAAACAATCCTGTTCATTGAACTAACAAAGACATTTTCATATGCTGCTAGAGGATATGTAAATTTGCATAATTCTTTTGGAAAGCAATTTTCCCATGCATTTGATGAGCTTTAAAAAGCTACAACCATACCTTTGTGCACTGCTAGAGAACTTATTCAAAAGAATATACCAAGAGGCAGACGCAGTGGCATACATCTGTAATCCTAGCAATTTGGGAGGCTAAGGAAAGAGGATTGTAAGCTTGAGGCCAGCCTCAACAATTTAGTGAGGACCTAAGCAACTTAGACCCTATCTCAAAATTTAAAGGACAGTGGATATAGCTCAGTGGTAATGCACCCCTGGGTTCAATCCCCAATACCAAAAAAAAAAAAAAAAAAAAACCAAACAAACAAACAAAAAACACCCATAGGTTCATGACCTCCAGATTAGAAAAACATGATATTGAACCTTTTATGGAAGGATATTTTCATTATTTAACCCACTTATACACGAAGGTATAAAAGATACGTAAAATTAAAATACATGCATAGAAAAGTCAAGAAGGAAATGTATCAAAATAGTAACTGTGTTTCACCAAATGACAAGGCTTTTCTGTGCTTTCTACTTTTTCTACAGTGAACATGGATTAATTTCCTTAATAGAAATTTTTACATGACAATATGAATAAAATTGGTAAGACTTTCTTGGGGACTGGAGACGGGCTGGGCTGGGAGGTAGAGAAGGAGGTGGGGTGACGGGTATTGGGCTTCTTGCTCTGGTTCCTGATGGTAAAAAACCCCAAGGCTTCACCTCTGCGGCAAACCCCTCCAAGACCCCATGCACCTGGCCCTGCCTTTCCTCTTCCCTGTCCACCACCCTCTGGCGAGCCGGGGAGGTGAAGTGCTGTGCTGCTTGCTGGGATCTGCCTTTAACGCCCATCTTCCAAGTCTGCGCACGTGCGTGGTTTTCCCTCCCTCCTTGCCTTATTCTCTTTTAGGTCTCTGGTCGTTCTACGATGCAGTATTAGGATGCATTCATGGCCCAGGCCCTGCTTTCTCTCCCTCACTCCTCATTTGAGGAAAGAGTTCTCAGAGAACAAAAGAGCGCGAGCAGAGCGGGCAGGGCACGGATGCGTCTCTGAAGGCGCACGGAGCAGGCAGGCAGACTGGGAGCCACGCTGGAAGAATCTGTCCTTTAGACCCCAGCCCAGCGAGGCGCACCTAACAATTCCCGGTATCTGGGTAAAATAAAGAGCAAACAGGACGCAGACTCGCTATGAAGTTTGCCTATTCCAGAGGCTCCGAGAGGGGGTTACCCTGGAAATTTCTCTCTGTGGGGCAGCAAATGCACTCTGCATGTTGGACCAGCTTCCCCAATGCCCTTTTAATGATGCAATGACCATAAACTGACCACAATTTTCCCCGAGCCAGCTGGATCCTGTGAAAATCTGCGGCTGCTCTCCACTCCAGATGGTGTGGTGAAGTTGAATTTGTTGTTTGGTGCTTCGCTGTCCTCATCAAAGCAGAATTTGTTCAGGTCCAGAAGCGACGTCCCGTTGGCTGCTCTTTCAGGCACCATAATGCTGGCGAAAACACAGGAGTCAGTATTTTCCCCCAACAAATGGTGATTGAGGGATCCTGCTAGCTAGGCCCCAGGCTCACACCTCTGCTTTATTTTCAGTCCAAAGCAAGTCTTTGGTTGTTGAAGTAACCGCCTCACAGATCTCTGTTTTTCAGTTCTTGCCTTCTTTCTGATTATTTTTAATACAGCAACCAGAGGCCTCCTGTTAAGATGTCAGATAGTGTCACTCCTCGGCTTCTAAGTCTTGAGTGGCTCTTCATTCTTGAAATCCTACCTTTGATCTGAAGGACCCTCATGGTACGCTCCACATCGCCCCCCTGCACGCATCTCCTTATGCACGCCGCTCCTGCCACTTAGGCCACTAGTGCTGCGTGCTCACTCTGCAGTGCTCTGGCCTCAGGTCACTGCCATGGAATGTTTAACCCGCAATACCCGGAAGACTCCTTGCTACAATGTGGATGTCGCATGTCCTCCAAAGACCCATGTATTAAAGGCTTGGCCCCCACAGTGGCACTACTGGGAAATGGAACCTTTAACAGGTGGGGCCTAATTGGAGGTCCTTTCGTCATTGGGGGCAGGCACTTGAAGGGGATTGTGCGACCTCGGCCCCTTCCTCACTCTCTGGTGTTCTGCCTGGCCATGAAGTGAGTGGTTCTATTCCACTGCACAATGCCGCCGTGATGTGCTGCCTCACCAAAATAATGGGGCCAACCAATCACAGACTGAAACCTCCAAAATCGTGAGCCAAACTAAATCTTTTTTTGGTATAGGTTGATTGTGTCAGGCTTTTGTTTTAGTACTAGCTGACTAAGTTCCTCCCACTAAAGAAAGTGATTTCTTTAGCCTCTAATCAAATGTCACCTTTTCATCAAGGCTGTGCTATCTAAAATATCAGTGATCCCTGCCCATTGCTTCCTTTTCTTTCCCTTCTTTATTTCTAATTTTTAGCACCTAATGTTATCAATGTACTACCTATTTTACCTATTTATCCTGCTTGTTGTCTGTTTCCCCCCTAGAATGTAAAAACTATATGCAGCAGGGATATTTGTTTATTTTTTCACACTCAGTAAACATTTGTTGAATGAATGAATGATAGCAGCATATGAGAGCAAAGTTATAAAGAAGAAAATAAAAGAAATGTAAATATCACCCCCTCCCCGCAGGAGTTTACAATGTGGTTAGAGAAAAGCCCTGTATCCTCGCATCCCTGCATCCATCATCTCCCATGCTTTCAAAGTTGGGAATTCTTTAATTAGCGTCCCAGTGGCTTCAGTGTCAGAGAAGAACCTCCCAATAACCTAAGTGACATTCATTCAAGAGAGATTTATTACGGGTTGAATTTGGGGGTCCTAATCTCAGATGACTCAGGGTCTAGGCAAATAATGCAGAGGAGTAAAGCTATTTCCAAACTCAGAGCCTCTGGGCAGGCCCAGCTTGGTGTGGAAGATTCCAAGACTCCATAGTCTTTAATTCATTAAGAGTTTTTATCATGCCTCTAAGTTTCTGTTTCTCCATCTACAAAATGTGCATAAATCATATCAGTTAGTTTTTGCTGCATAACACACCAGCCCAAAACTTGATAGCTTAAAACAACAATCATTTATTGTTTTTCATGCTACTGTGGATTGTCCTGTAGTTCCTTTGGTTCTAGTTGGACTTGGACTTTCTGGTCACTGGCAGCTCAGCTGGGACTGGAGGTCTAGGATGGCCTTGCTCACACAGCTGTTGGTGAGAAGGTAGTTGGTGTCCACTTCTTGTTGTCTCTCATCCTTCAGAGGCTACTAGGCTCTTCCCTTAGAGATCTCAGGGTTCCAAAACTAGCAAGAAAGAGCGAGCCCCAATGCACAAGCACTTTGCAAGCCTCTGTTGTGCCACACTTGTGAATGTTCTAGTGGCCAAAGCAATTTACATGGTCAAGGCCAGATTCAAGTAGAGAGGTCCATCTCCTGATGGGAGGAATTGTAAAATCGCATTGCAAAGGAATATACAGACAGGGAGGAATTTGTGGCTGTTCGTGGTCGTTGTTTGGGAGTCAATCATATTTTGCATTGGCAAAAGTTCTTACAAAAATATATTGTGGGGCTGGAGCGGTGGCTCAGCTGTTAAGGTGCTTGTCTGGCATATGCCAGTACCTGAGTTCGAACCCCAGCACCACGTACACAATGAAGTTTCAGAGCAATGAAGACCACATGAAAACTAAACAAAATTGATTCTCTCTTTCTTTCTCTCTCTCACTCTCATATACAGTCACATATATAGTGACTGTCATGAGAATCTGCCTGGAGGACCTTCAACCGTGTGCCTGTAACTGACCACAGGCTCCAGCAACAGTGCTTTGAAATCTATTGCTGGCCATGTACCAATGACTGAGTGTGACAGAGATACTAAGATAGGCTTACTCTTTCCTTTGACAGCTGACCTTGGCTCTAAACTCCTGATGCCCTAGCTGAACATCCCCTGGACTACCACGCAACCTAGAACATTTTCACCCACACTCCTTCCCCTCTCCTTCACTTAGGACAGACTTGCATCATGGTCTAATGACTCCTCCAGCCTCATCCAATTCTCTTCCTGTTTTCTCCCACAGGCATTTCCCCCAATAAAAGCCATGCACATCTTTTTCTTTTAAAGAGAGAAGGACAGTGAGAGAGAGAGAGAGACAGAGAGAGAGAAGCAATTTTTATTGAGTTTTTCACATGGCTTTCATTGCTCTGACACTTAGTTGTGTACATGGGTGCTGGGGTTTGAACCCATGTACTTGGGCATGCCGGGCAAGCACCTTAACCGCGGAGTCACCACTCTCACCCCAAGCCATGCATACTTAATCCTGTCTTGGCATCTGGCTCTCAGAACATCCAGACTAACATGCATTGAGTTTTATCCTCTGTACCTCTCTTTGCAACCAACTTATGTCCTTTTTACATTCCACAGCTCTCTTAATGGCAGCTAAAATGGGCTCTGGGTTCAGTAACTGTGGAGCAAGTATGGCCTTGGGCTACGGAGGGTAAGTGGGTTTGTTTGCTGGGGAGAAAGCAGGTGCACCTGGGTCTCCACGATGCTGCGCCTGTGTTCCCACAGGAGTGGAGTCTGAGCGTTCTTATTCCTGCCTTGATCGCACAATGCTGTAGCACATTCATAACTACTTAAAATATATGCCACTTATTAAACCCCAGCTGCATGCTGTATCATACCAAGCACTTTAAAAAAATTCTTTCATCACCAAGAAGCCTTTTCTTTAGTCCTTATTTCACAGGCAAAGAAGGAACGGTTCAGAGTGGTTTCAGGACTTGTCCAAGAAATTGCCTCTAGACCCAATTCTCTCCTGTCTGTGTTAGAGTCACTGTAAATTTTAAGTTCCACCAGTGAATATCCAGAATCATAGGGGGATGTTTGGAGATCGAGCATTGGTTATGATTCTGCAGAAGCCAAGAGATTATATCATCCAAAGAATCCAGGATCCTGAAACCAGTCCTTTCAGGCCTTCGGAATGTCTAGCTTTCTTTCTTTTTTTAACCAACCTTCCTCCCTTCCTTCCTTTTCTTTCCTTTCTTTCTGTGTGCCATTTCTTGAGATGGAACCTGGCACGATTTTTCATTCTTCCCTGTCTCTTTGTATTATTCTCCTAAACGGGAGGCTTGGAAAGTCACTCCCTTTCATTCATTAATCCCTGCCTCAAAGGTGAGTTGCCCTAGCTCCCAGCCATCTCATCGGTCTTTTCCCCCAAGGGTGACTGTGCCCAGCCGCTTCTGCCTTCTGAATCAGCCCGACGTTCTCCACCTCTTGCTCACAAACAGCTTGCAGCGCACTTTGAGCTGAGCGCCCCAAAATTTACAACCTGAGCGGGGGCTGCGCCATTGATGCCTCAGTGGGGCGGCCCTGGGCGCCTTCCTTACCCTCCTGGGAGCGCTGCAGGGGCCTCGGTGCTAAGGGCCGGGAGCCCCCGCAGCGACCGCGGGGGACAGCAGGGGGCGCCCGCCGCCTCCGCCCTGGATGCAGAGCGGCTGCTGCCAAGTGCTGGGGCCCAGCCTACCCATTCTTCTCCAGGCTCACAGAAACTTCAAAAATCACAGTATTCAGAGACAGGTGTCAGAGACTGTGGTCGCCCAGATCTGTTGTCCTTTCATTTTGTTGTGCTTGTGTGGCAGGTGGAAAGGGATTCAGCACAGGAAGATATGGTGACGCAGGCTCAGGGGTTCTCAGGCTTACCTGTCCACCTGAGCTCTGGGATGCACACATTGGGCTCCTGGGGGGAAGGCTTGCACTCCGGGGCCTCACGTGTTGGCCTTCACAGCATGGCTGGGAGTTCCCCTCCCTCACAAGCCCAGAAGAGAGACTTGAGCATTGTTTAGAATTAGCTTCAGTAATAAATACAATTAGTCCAGTTACTGACTTAGTGTTGGCCTTCAGGGGTAATTTGAAGAGAAGCTCAAGAGTAGGACTCTGGGCTTGCCTGGATGATCTAGGGCATTCAAATTGTGATTTCACCAGCTAATTTGGAACATGGCCTGTAAACTGTCCTTCTACCACCTCAGGGACCACAGGAAAACAGAATATGTAACGAATAGATATGCTCTGATGGAAGGAAACAGACAGGGGAGGCTCAGAAAGATGCAGGCATTGACGTGCAGAATTTTTACTCCTTACCTGCAACCCCTAACTTTCAGGGCAGGGGGACAAAGAAGAGAGGTAGGAGGGCCTAGGTGGTGGGGCATGATAAGAGGAATTTCCCAATATATACGGGGACCACCCAAGTGCTGGCATAGATTTAGAGTGTCAAGGAAAATTATGGTGTGGCTCTACAAATCATCTTGACTCCCTCTCTAGGACCCAGACTTCTCTTAACTGAAGGTGGGTTTATGTATGCAATGGGTAGAAGTCATAATCCTAACTACCCATGGCAACCATTTCTACTCTGAGGTACAGGAATCCTTAGGTTAGGGCAGGAACCTATACCATGGTCTGGCCTGTGACTTAGTTTAATAGAGTCTCAGCCGGAAGCAGATGGCAAAGTAAAGATAATTCTAGGAGGCTTAGGAAAGGGGCTACTACCAAGGTGCACAGAGGGGATATGTGAATCTCATGGGTTGCTGCAATACCTCAGGGCTGGGAGGGGTGGAGCACCATCACTATCCTAGGCCCAGAGAAGCCAGTCAGGGGAGCTATCCTGAAACCAGACCCCAGGGACAGAGCCCTTCAGAAGGTAGAGGGATGCTCTCAGAGGACAGACAGAGCCAGGAGACCTTACTGACCTCACACTCTCCCTCTTTCCAGAGCTCCCCTCTGGTCAAGAGGATCTGGAAGGCAAGAAAGCCAGTTGGTACCCTGAGGTGAGCCTCCTGCCTCACAGGGCAGGGTGGAGACTGGATGTGACTGAGGAGATCAGGCATGTATCCATAACAGAATAAAACTGTTTTGATATCAGACTCAAGGCCACTGACTCTCCAATACTATGCACGGTATGTCAACTGAGAGAACAGGGAAATACCCCTCAAGTTAAGGAAGGAATGTGTGTTTCTATTGCTTACCCCGGACAATTTTGTCTAGGTCCTTTGTTATTTGCATGGCCATACTTATATTGGGTCTGTGTCCAAAGCTACCTAGAGTGAACTTGCAAAACCTGTTAAAGATAAACTCAAGAGACTTTCCCCATGGGGACATCAAAACAGAGACCCGTTTTGGTCTTCAGTCTTCTTGCTCCAGATGCAGAGTGCTCTCTCTGCAAGGTTCACTGCTGAGATGCCCCCACTACCCCAAAAAGAGCCCTCTTAAGATTCCCAAAAAACCAGTGACTTGCTTGTATGGAAATAGCAATAAAGCTAACTCAGGTAATTACTCATCTTGTGTTTGGGTTTTTTTTTTTGACAGAATAGCTAATAGAAAGATAATACTGTCCTCAATAGGCATATTAACTCAGAATCACAAAGGACTTTATTTTAAAATAACTGAATAGATTGTGAGACAAAGAACAAATCAAACTACATAGAATAACTCATATCCCACTTGTATCTGCATTTCCCTTTTGTTTATATGCAGTTAAGTTGTAAAAGGTGATTTAGATGCTTTGATTTATTTTATGTAAGTACTTGGTTTGATTTATTCATATTACTAGCAGTACATTTTTCACGGAGTTCCTAAATACTAATCCTAAGTCTCCAGCATCTATTATAGCTGCTAACTAACCACACCATCTTGCCAGTGGTGGCAATAAATAAAGAAAAGGCACAGTCCAGAGAGGGTCTAACAAGTCCCTCCGGTACTTTTTACCAACAGAGCAAAATAAAAAATAACTCTTAACAGAGTTGGAAAGTAGAAAAGGGAAATAACAAAAAGAACGAAAATGGAAAAGAGGGAAGGAAAAATGATGAAAAAACCCTATGAACAAAATCGGACAGATCAAATGTACTTATTGTAGTGAGCCATCCCCCAAATGCCCATAATTCTTCGCTTCCTCCTGAGAACATGGCAAAAAAGCCAAAGAGCCAAGGACCACCCAAGAGACAAAATGCCCAGCACAAGTTTCAAAATATGAATACCTGAAGAAGAGCTTCCTGCACGTGGCGGGGTTGTCGTTAATGTCTTCCACAACGAAGGTTATCTGGATACGGTTCTCCTGGCCCCCCGAGGGTCTGTCCCTCACCAGAACTTCCAGAGAAATGGTGGGATTCTGTCTTAAATCACCTGCATCTCGGTCTATCCTCTGGGCCACATGGATTGTACCAGTCACTGTGAAGGCAAAGGTTAGAACACGACCCTTTAAAGACAAGTAAAGAGTAAAGGTATTTGGAGACTTGAGAACATTGGAAAAGACCATTTTAATATGAGGACTGACTGAAACAGAGAATTTCCTTTACTCAAAAAGTTTTTAAATAAAGCTCATCTAAGTTCCTGGATTAGACATGTAGTAGAGAATCTGGCTGATTCATTTAGAAATTTTTTCAGGGTTGGGATGCTGATTGTAGACCTTTCCCACAGCTGACAGATTTGGTACATAGCTGACTCCAGTTTGATGTGCTGCATTCTCTTACTGAATAATTAGTATCTGAGATTCATACCTCGGGGAATCATTCAGGTTAACAGTGGAGCTACAGGTCAAAGCCAGAGCTCTAGCTGCCAAGGTCCCTGGAGCAGCAATGATTCACACTTTCCTTAGTCCGATGCCCTGCCTAATCAACTCCTTCTTCTGAGATATCGACTATCTTTTCTTTTTTCTTTTAAACTGGGGATTTAATCTAGGTGTGCTTTGTCACTGAGCTACATTCCCAGTCCTTTGTACTTTTTATTTTGAGAAAGGGCCTTGCTAAGTTGCTGAGGGTCTCACTAAGTTGCTGAGGCTGACCTCAAACTTGTGATCTTCCTACCTCAGTCCCTGTAGTCACCGGCATCACAGGTGTGCACCACCGCACCCCGGCTCCCAGTATCTTTTCATAGATGTCCTTACCTATTTTTTCATGCTTAATTTGATTTGCCTTGGTTTCTGTTACTTGCGACCAGTTTCAATAAATATGTTCAAAAACAAAACAAAAATTCAAATGTGTACTTGTTATAAGTTTAATTTTGGAATACCAAAGTGAATAGAATTCTCAGCCATGGTTGTCCATTGCTTATTGAGTTGTGTTGAGTATTTGGGGTGGAATGCATGTACTCAGATAATCCCTAATATATACAAAGTCTCCAAGGAAGGTGGCATCTAAGGCAAGGAGAAATTCTCTTTCTCTGCACTGAGATATTCAGATAGGAAAATAACTCCCAGCAGCCCAGCAGACTGATCAAGAGAGATACTGTCCAATATGTCACCACTAATCACCTGCAGCTATTTAGCACTTGAAGTCAGCCTAATCCATATTTGAGGTGTGCTCTAAGTATGAAGTACACAACAAACTTTCAAGATTTGGTAGCAAAGAAAATAACATAAACTATTTCATTAATAGATTTTAAATATTGGTTACATGTTGAAATGATAATATTGTGGATCTATTGGAATAAATACAATGCCATATTTAAAATTAATTTCATTTTCTTCTTTTTTGCTTTTTTTTTTTTAAAGAGAGAAGCAATTTTTATTTAGTTTTTCATGTTACCTTCATTCCTCAGACATTTTGTTGTATACATGGTGCTGGGGTTTGAACTCGCGTACTCCCACATGCCAGGCAAGCGCCGTAACCGCCAAGCCACCGCTCCAGCCCCTCCTTTTTGCTTTTTAAAAATGTAGCAACTAAAGACTTTGAAATTACATAGTTGACCTCATCCTATTTCAGCACTGTATTGATCCTCTCTTCCAGAGATTTCAGGGTACCTCAGGGTAGGTAACCCATCTCTCCTCACATCCCCATCTTTCTCAAAGGTTATGGCTTGGGCATACTACCCTATAATATAGCACCTTGGCATTGAGAAAACATCATGGGCAGGAAGGCCTCTCTGACCCTCTCCTGCCCTTCCCTGCTGAAGCAAGACATAAGAGAATTTTTCGACTTTCCTCTGAAGCAGTCATAATACCTTTATTCCAGAGATACTCTACCCACGCCCAGAGAAGAGGAATGTCCTCGTCCTGGAAGACACAGGGAGGAGAAGAAATATCTGAACACAGGCCTTGCTAATACATACCCCCCTGGTTTAAACCATTAGATCCTGAACCTTTTGCCCACTTACCTAATTCACAACTGTTCACTTCATCTTACCTTGCATACAAATAGTTTTCCCTGTATCTTTGCGTCTTCATTTCTGAATCATGTAAAATTCATTTTAAATTAACAAGCTTTTTTCTCTTGTTAATCTGCTTTGTATAGGTATAGAGAGATTGTAGGAGTCTCAATCATGAACCTACTACTGGGTGAGAAAAGAAATTTCATCACCCCTATAAAGGTGAAGGGTGAGACTACTGTCAATACCAGGTCCTGTATGGTTTCCACAACTCCTGTGCCAACTGCTTTTAAGATATCTATTCTGGGGCTGGAGCAGTGGCTCAGCAATTATGGTGCTTGCCTGGCATGTGTGAGGACATGGGTTTGTACCCCAGCACCATGTACACAACGAAGTTCAGAGCAATGAAAGTCACATGAAAAACTAAATAAAAATTTATTCTCTCTCTCTCTCCCTGTCCTTTTCTCTCTCTCTCTCTAAAAAAAGGCATCCATTCCTTGGTCACTAACGACTGGAGGCAGGAAGGCATGCCCCAGGCCAGAAGACAGAACATATTGTAAGACAATCCATATGACTGAATTAGAGGATGCTCTTAGGGATGGTTGTTTGTGACTCACATTGGTTTATCATAAAGTAGGTGTTAACAGTAGTAATGCTGTAGAGAAGGTGGCCAGAAAAACCTTCGTCATCAGGATCCTCAGCTGAGGCATTGGCTACGATGGTTCCTAGAATCAGTTCCTCCGGGATCAAGTACACTCTTATTGGGCTGGAAAAGAAATACAGCAGACACAACTCATCTTCAGGAGCATGGGAGGGTGCTGCCTGAGCGGTGGGTATTTTGGTTAGTGCTAAATATAGCACCAAGCTGCTGAAGTTGCATCAGCGGCTTGGAAGGAGAACACAGTGCTGAAAGGAGGGGTGACTGGCTTTTGTATTTCCAGAGATCACAGCCCTGGGGATGCAAAGAAAGTGCCACACTGTTATTGCAATAATTTACGGAGACCACAGTCTCAGACTCTACACACGCCTGGCTGATGCCATTTCAGATCAGCCTTGGTATCAACATCATTTAAAAGAGACACTTGGCCTATTCAGCCATCTTCTCTCTGCCTAATTTTTGTACACAAATTACCTAGATCCTTTAAAAAATCCATCTGGACACAATGTCTAGAACTGCTGCTTTCCTTCTTTGTGCCTGACTCCCATCACCTGGATATTACCAGAAGCTGGAGACTTGTAAAGCTTCTCTGTTCTAGCACCTTTGCTCACTTTTTGATCCCTTGTCTCTGTTTTCTTTCTGTCTGAGAATGTGGAATCTACACTTAGAATCTTTCCAAGTTGCATTAATCATGAGGTCATCTCTCTGAACTGAGAAGTCAGTCCCCCTGGCAGCAGACCAGCTCAGAGCACTGATCTCCCACGGTCACTTCTTACAAGATAACCAAATCACCAACTTACCCATCAAAGGCCAGTAATAAGACACATAGGGTGGAAGTTTTAACTATACAGCTCAGGAAAATGATGAGTGGTTTTGGATATGCCAAAGGGGCTTATGGTTTAACTGCAGGAAGTTACCTTGCTGAGGAAAACACATTTCAGTGCGGCAATAGTCACCCTGAATTTCCCAGAGTCCTGAGTTGGCATTTTCTCACCTGTGCTGTTCATTAGGAGGGGCACACTTTACCTCAGGTCTAAGATTGCCTCTATGTCCAGGGGATCAGAGTGTTTCTGCAGACCAGCCTCCCCATCTCCATCAAGTAGGTAGAGCCAGGGGAAGGAGACACGGAGGGAACAGGGTCAGGCTGAGCAAGCCTAGAGCCAGGCGCCTTCCCAGTCCTGCCCCACCAAGGACCTCCCTGGGTCCCAGCCCGCATCCTCATCAGTGAGGGAGTCTCCTGTGAGTGCACCCCATCATGGGTGAGAAGTAATCTTGTTCAGTCCAAGAGGTCATCCAGTGGGGGCTGGAGTGGTAGCTCAGAGGTAGAGTGCTTGCCTGGCATGTGCGAGGACCTGGATTCAAACTCCAGCACCGTGTACACAATGAAGTGTCAACAAAAACAAGAACCAGATGAAAAAATAAATAAAAGTTGACTCTCTCAGGACTGGAGCAGGGGCTCAGAGGTGGAGCAATTGCCTGGCATGTGCAAGGACCCAGGTTTGAGCCCCAGAACCACGTACACAGCTAAGTGTTGGAAAAACCAGATGAAAAAATAAATAAAATCTATTTTTTTAAGAGAGAGGGACAGTGAGAGAGACAGAGAAAGAGAGAAACAACTTTATTTAGTTTTTCACATGGCCTTAGTTGCTCCAAAACTCGTTGTGTACGTGGTGCTGGGGTTTGAACCCAGGTCCTCGTGCTTGCCAGGCAAGCGCTGAAACCGCTGAGCCACCGCTCCAGCCCCAAAATCGATTCTTTAAAAAAATTTTTTTTGACTATCTCTCTCTCTCTCTCTCTCAAAAAAATCATCCAATGGCTTGGGTTTCCCTGCCCAGTGCCTCACTCAACAGACCTATTAGTCTCCTCACTCACCAGGTCTGTGACACTAGTTACAGATGGGTCCAGAGATAGGCTCAGTGGGTAAGGCTAAGGAGGCTGAGTGGCAGGAACCAAAACCAGAGCCAGAGAACAGAGGTAGTCACCCTACCTCCTGTGGCCATTCAGTGTTTTCCACCTGGGATGCTTTTTCTTCTGTCACTGTGAGTGATTCTGTCAACGGCCAGCAGAAGGATCACCAAGACACCTTGCTACCTAGACTTGTGCTGTCTTTCTGGGACACTCAGAGCCAGTGTCACCAGGAAGCCCATTAGAAATGCAGATCCCAGGCCCACCCACCCCTAACTACTGAAGGAAGATCAGCATGTTCCGGAAATGACCAGAAAACAGGCACATACACTACTACAAGGCCTTGCCAGAGGTGATCACCACAGCGCCCAGCCTGCCCTGGGGCAGAGAGGACACCTTGGGAGGAAAATTCCCTTCCATCCAGGCGGTTGTTCTAGCTGGGGGCACACAGGTGGGAGTCAGTGGCCAGACTGACAGGAAAGGGCAGGAATTCTGGGTGACCAAGGATGGCTTCATCCCTATGAGTGAATTTTCTTTTAGTGCCTAAAGTGCGCATGGCTTTGCTGGGCACCAGGTGGAGGAAGTCAGTGAGTAAATACAGAAGCAATGGGCAAGGGAGGGTGAGAAGGGCCGACTTGCTGGCATCTAAAATAACATGCTCTGCAAAATAGCAAGCACCATACACCTGTGAAGAGCAAATATGCCAGGTGCTTTTATAATAAAGTGCTCAACTTTAATAATGACAGGCTTCTAGAGTACACATCATGAGCCCACAAAGCATTCAGATATTTGTCACCACCCCGGGATGAACCAGCGAGACATTTTCAACAACAGAAACAGTACTCACATTGGATGCAATTAATAAATTGCAGGTGCTTTACCAATAGGGACAGTAGAAGGACTGTTTCTACAGTTTATGTCTCTGTGTCATGCTCAAACTCAATATACTCAAGCCAGTTGGAAGATTTAATTTTGTTGATCCTGAATTAAACAATTTATGGTTAGTGCTACAGCGAGTTTTGGGGAAGAGTAAAATCAGGAGTCCAAGGGAATCGCTTAAGCCCCTAGTTCAGCACCTCATCTGACACCAAGTGCATCCTTTGACATCGAGGCTGGCTGAGGGATGAGGCTGCTTGTAATTGAACAGCCTGGCCAAAGTCAGGAGAGTCCTGCCCCCAATCCCTTTGTCAAAGGGCTGGCTTCTGCAGACTCCCTTGCCACCCTCCACAGAACATTGAAATAAAGTGGCCTGGATAAAGAAACATTAGAGAGTCACACAGGTCACACTCCAGCTAGGGATGCAGCCTAACAGGTTCATCTCTCAAACCAATCGTGAGAATCAGGGAGATGCAGGCTGACCGCTAGGGGGCCCTCAAGCAACCAAGGTCAACTTCTCTCCCTGCTCAGGGCAATTGCTGCATTTCAGAAGACACAGTACAAACCATATGATGTATAAGCTCTGTCCCTGGGGAGAACTTATTTTACCCTTTGCAACCCTCTTAACCTGCTTCTCCATCTCCCAGACAGGACTGTGGGGAGGGCATTAAAGAATGCGTCAGTCCAGTCCCACAGCCTTCACCTTCCTCTGGGGGTTACCGAGGAAGCCACAGAACTGTGTTGGCCAGTGTCAGCCTGAGGCCCAGCTGGGATGTCACGATTACTTATGCACTGTCTGTGCCTCTGGAGCAACCCCCTCAGTGGAAATGCACTGTGCTCTCCTGAGCCTAACCTGGCAACAGGTGCAGGTGAAGCATTACTTGGGAGTTCGGCTGCTGCTATCACCTCCATGCTGACACCCGGACACTGGGCTGTGAACATCCAGAAGTTTCACAATTGTGGTGTGTTTGCAAAGTAGCACCACATTAGCCTGAGAATGGGGTGGCCTCAATACCTCCCAATCTTAATGATATTTTTGCAAGCACTCTACCCATAGCTTTTAAAAATGCTTTTATTTAATTTTAATTAACAACTACTAATTGTATCCTAATCATGTTTTGTTGGTGGAGTATCCTATACTGAATCTACTCTCAGTCATTCATGCAGTTAATCCCCAGGCAGGTGATTTTGCCATTTTCCTTATGGCTGGCTTCTGTATCCATCTCAGGGACAGGGGCAGGTGAAATCTCTGTAATTAGGAAGCTAGGCTCAGAATCCCTTCTTCCACTCCTATATCCTGAAATACCAGGGCTAGGCTCTGGTTTTGGGCTTGAGATAGTGTCAGGCCCACTGCCACAGCTGCCCCTACTGGAACGTTGTAGCTGCCCCACCTCTGCTGGGGTGTGCAGACACAGCCCATAGCCTTTCTGGATCCAAGAGGGCAGGAAAAACCTGTGGAGCAGCCAGCAGTGGGCAGTGCCGTAGGCAGCCTGGAGACAGACTTCTCCTCATTGCAAGGACTGCACCCTAAGAGTGGGCTTTATGGAATTCTGATTGATGATATATGCTCTAAGATTCTGCTATTATTAACATGAAGCCCTTCATTATGCAAGTTATCTGCCTTATATTGGTCTTCCACATGTGTGCAGTGGCAAGCCACAAACTAGAGCCATCATGCCCAGCCCCCACTTCTCTCCCCACCATGTCCTCAATCCCACACTGTGTGTGCGTGTGCGTGCCCAGGAGGCATGGGGAGCCAGGTGGGGAATGGAAGGCCAGATGCCCAGATGAAAGACACTGAAGATCTGGCGCCTCTTGTCTCTCCTCCAGGCCAGAGCAAAGGGCATCTCTCTGTCTCATCATCTATGTGTCTGAGGAGGCTTGAAAGCCAGTGCCTGCAGCCCAGGGAACCCTGCGTGCCCTCAGGCCTACCTGGTAAAGCGAGGGATCTCATCGTTGATGTTCACAATGGTCAACCGGAGTGCCGTGGAGGCTTTGAGGCCCCCACTATCCCTCACTTCCACAGTGAGGTGGCAACTGTCAGAGAAACATTCCAAGTGAGAGAGTCAAGCTTTGCTGACACTGTCTCAAAGTGGGATGGGAAAAGGTGGGATGAGAAGGTGAAGCAAGAGTCTGTTTGCTTTCTGGCCGCCCCCTCCAAATGCTCCTGCAGCGATTAGACCTGGGATGCTCACCTTCCCTACCAACCCTGAGAGTGCACTCCCCCATTCCTCATTCTGTAGTTGTTCCGCATGGCTGTCACCTCCTAGATTGGGCATCTGCTCAGACGAGCCAAGCCACCCCTCTCTCTCCTGGTTCCTCACACTGTCCCTGTTAAGTGCCTATCCTGCTTGAAGGGAACCCAGACTCCATGGCACAAGTAACTATCTCAGTTCTCACAACAGGTGCAGGGGCAGGAGCCTGGCTCACCCAAGGCTGTGGTTTTCACCCCAAAGCCCCGCCTCTCCTCTGGGCTTGCTCCTCCCACCCTGCTCACCAGCCCCCTCCTGGATAGCTGCCTCTGAAACTGAGCTTTCTTCCCGATAGGTGGGCACCCACACTGCCATTCTCGCTATCTAAAGAAGGTGATCCTGATGGCAATCTCCTCATCCCTGTTCCCCCTTGGGTTCAGGGTCCACTGAGCTCACAGTGAGTGCAGGGTCTCCAGTGATCCTCGGGTGGTCTAAGGGTTGTTCCCTCTGGTTTTCTTTGCCCATCAGATAAACTGTGCTTGAGGGAAGGTCATTGGAATGGCTACCTTTTGAGTCCTGATTCAAAGTCCAGTTCCGTTGTGGAAAAGAGGGTGCCATTAGCAGACATTCCAAAATTCTTTGAGGGAGAAACCAGGAAATACTAAAAAACAAGGGGAAAAGTAGAATTCAGTCAGCACATGGGTACACCTTACCCCAGATGTGTTCATTTGGTTACTGTTTTATATTCTTGGCTGTTGGAGTATTTTTGATGATTCGGGATGAGCCCGAAATGGGCAGTTCTGAGACTTGGCTGCTGAATATAGTAGCTTCCAGATCTGCTGGTATGAGCCTCAGGCCCTGACTGACCACACGCTGAGAAGCTGGTCACTGGAACCTGCTTCAACCACTGAAATTGTACAAAAGGGCCCCTGTTGGGGCAGGCTCTGCTTCTGAGTCCAGTCTCCTCATCCCTGTCACTGTATTGTCACTTCTGCTTAGACACATTGTCTGGCTTTGATTCTATCTTGACTTTAGCCAACACTGTTAAACTTTAACCAACATGTTAGATAACAGGACCATGCCAAGTGAATGAGATCTTCTCTCTACCCTTAAAAGAGTTTGCCATATAAAAGGGTACAAATATGTACACAAGCATCAGTCACTGAAATGATGGAGTAGGAAGAGACAAATGTGCCCTGGAGAATGAAATTGAAGTTGAGCAGGGCTTAGAATCCAGGCTGAACCTGGGTTGAGGATATAGAAGAACTATTTTTAAACCTTATCCCAGGTAGGTGGCCACTGGTAAAGTTATTGCCACATCTGTAGGTAGTTGTGAACCATTGTCAGCCATGGCCCCCAGGGTCTGTCTCAGCTGTCTTGATGGGGCCCTGTCTGATGCAAACACACAAACTCATGTGTATAGCCTACTAAGGGCCAACCCACAGGAGGACCACGGTTGTGCTGCCCATGGGTACTCATTGAGAATGAGTCCTTGCCCGGACAATGGCATTAAGGAAAGGAGGAAAGGGCCTGGGTCAGAAGAGCTGGGTCCAAATTCTGATTCTTGCTGTAAGACCTGGGACAAGTCCCTTTCCTATAATTTAGGGATGAAATCACCAATTGCTGCTCCGTGTTATTGGCAGAATTAAATGAGGTTGTGCACTGTCAAATATGAAGGGCAGCAGCAACATTGGAGACTTACATGTTTAATCCATTTGTTTCAAAGGGCTTTAAGGTTAGAAGGGTTCATTAGTTCCTGCTAGGATAAGGGATAATCTACCCTCAAGATCTTAGATCTCTGGAACAGATAATCAGTGGAGATTTTGTAACCAGAGCCATAGCCCCTGATGTCTAGAATCAAAGGAAATACTGGCTGAGGTTGCCAACCCAACGTTGGTTGTGTGATTGCTGCTGAGCTCCCAGAATGAGGAGAGTGAACAGAAAATAGATTAAAGATCTCCTTTGGGGCTAGTATAAGGTTTTTAAGCCATCTTTAAAAAGTGTTTACTTTCTGTTTATTATTTAATTATCTCTTCCTAGTTATAATGAACATTTTATACAAAAATTGGAAAAGTATTAAAAAGACACTAAATATAAGTCACCTATAAAATCTTAGCATTTTGATGAATAACCTTCCATTCTTTTCTGTACACACACAAACCCTCCAAAATCTTGAGATAATGTTCTAGTCAAAATGGTAATATCTTGTTCTTTTCATTGATGCATTGAGCGTATCCTCCTGTCCTTGAATCATGTTTTACAACTTAGCTAATGATGGTACAGCATTCTCCAATATAGGTTTATTTTACTAAGACTTTCCAATCGGTCATTTAGGTGCTTCCTAACCATTTTTATGAGGAAACATTTGGCCAATACCAAGGAAAACCCTTTCCCCAAACCCTCAGATTTTATCAACCCATTTGCAGAGCTCTGATGCAGGCTGTTTAAATCCCAAGTTCCCCACCAACTGCCCAGTCTTCTACCTGGGCAGCTATTGCCTCAGTCTGCAGCTAGCTGCCCATGTGCAGAGCAATTCTATGTCTTTGAGATGTGTCTTCTGCAGAGAACCCTCACATATTCACAACTCAGAGGCCCAAGCTCAATGTCATAGAAGGACAACGTTTTAGAGACCATGTGAAGCCATTTACTACATGCACCTGAATCAGGTGTCTTTCCATGTGTGTTCTGAAATGCACTAGGAGGTGGGTTGATTCCAAGCAGTGTGTGGTCTTCAGATACAGAGAAGATAGAACCTAATCTCCAAAAGTTTATAGTCAGGGCTGGAGCAGTAGTTCAGGGGTTGGAGCACTTGCCTGGCGTGTGTGAGGACCCAGATTCAAACTTCAGCACCACATACACAACTAAGTGTCAGAGAAACAGAGGCCAGATGAAAAAATTAATAAAATCGATTTTCTCTCTCTCTCATTCTTTCACTCTGTCTTAAAAAATTTTTTTTTAAAGTTTATAGTCAACTGAGGAATGAAGTAGATGCGGGAGAGGGGTTCCAAGATGAGTAAATATAGGCTACGATGGGAAAAGAGGAAAGGACTCAGACCCATTTGAAATAGGAGTCACTTTGGGGTAGTAAGTTAAGTTCAGTGATTCTGGAGCCAGACTTCCTGGATTTGAATCCTGGTTCTACTACTTTCCAACTCTGTGAGTTTGTGCCAAAGCATAATCATAATAGGGCCCACCCCATGGGGTAATCATGTAAAGTGCTAGAACAGTGCTTGGCACATCATAAGCCACAACAAATGCTAACTATGGCTGTCCCAAGTGAGCTGAGGTTCTCTGAAGAAGCTGCCTCTGTACTGAAGAGCCAACTTTGGCTCACTAGGACTTCATGACTATGGGCAGAAGGAATGTTGTAGACCAAGAGCCAAAGTTACCATGTGCTACCACTAGTTGTTAGGCCAGTTGGGGGCAGGGCTTCAGCCAGGTCTCATGGCTAGTCGTGGTGACAGGCTGGGGGTGTGGCTTCAGCTACCTCCAGCAGTCATGGCACTGGCTAAGGGGCAGGGCAAAGGGCAACTTGCCCTGGAAAAGAACAGCCAATTGGGATGCTGGCAGACAGGCTCTGATGGATTGATGGACTCACCAGCCAATCTCTGAAAGACCAACCCCATCATGAACTTCCTATTAGCCAGCAAAACCAGCTGCCTGGCAAAGGTCCAATGCCATTTTCCCTGCCTGCCATTCTGGCCGGCCGCCACTTCCCATGCCTGCCCTCATCATGGCAGCGCAGGTGAAATTGGCCCGAGAGCAACAAATCCCAATAAACATCTCTGCCTGAATTTACACCAGTATTATTATTCCTTTTTTCTATTTTTTACACTAGTTCCTTTTAATAGCCATTTATTATTAAATTCTGTGTCTGAGCTAGCATTCTTATCATTCTTATGACCTGTGGATAAAACTCCTGGGATATATAATAAATTTGGTAGACCTGTAGCCTCCACCAACCAGTCCTAAAGCCAAAAATACCATCTGTATCCTGGAGAAGATTCTTTTGCCTTGTTAAAGACAACATCTGAAAATTATTAAAGGTTTCCCTGACTCTTTGTATGACCCCCCAACTCACTTGATGAACCCACATACTTTGTTTTGTGATTATAAGCTCAACAACTTCTGCAGAAGAACTATGTCATTTTGGCTAGGTTGAATCTGTATTCCTGGTCCAAAGTCACTCACATATGACTCAGAATAAATTATTTTCTTATTTCCTTGAAGTAGAGTTATTTTCTGTTGATACTCATTAGAATGTAAAATCCTGAACTGGGGATGTAGCTCAGTAGTAGAGCTCTTGAGAGGCCCCTATGGTTGATCCCCAGAACCATCAAAAAAAAAAAAAAATCCTTAAGTGAAAGGGCTTCATTGTATTCAGTTTTATTCTCCATATGTGATGAGGGTTGGCACGTTATAGATGCTTAATAAATATTTATTAAGTGTTAAATGTTAGCATTTTCCTTTTGTTCATTTCCCATCTACTGGAGACCAACATTCCCCACCTTAGAAACTCTTAAAATAACAATGAAAAATCATTGTCAAACAGTATTCAAAGATCTGTTTGAATGTGGTAATTGAGAATTTGGCTATAAAATCTTTTCCACTTCAGCCTACAATCTCAACAACTTATATGGAAAGGAAAGAGAGAAAAAGCAGAGGAGAAACAGCAACAGTTCAGAAGGGAACCGTAGAACCAGGGACGTGAGAAGATTCTTCTTAATTTCTGTTAAGAGACTGATTTCCTGGAATCTTGATTTCTTTTTTTCTTTCTGTATTAGTGCCAGGCTAATTTCTTTTCTCCCTGAACCTTCACGCTTTGTTCGTAGGAATGGCAGTTTCGTACTTAGAAGGGAGATAATATCCACAGACTAAAAATATTGTGTCATGTGGCCATTTGCCAGAAACTCAGTAAGGCTTTCTGCAAAACCTGGCATTCTCTCCCCCTTTTTAAAGGCTTGTTTAATCAAAGCTGCTCCCTTGATATTCATTCTTGGAAAACAGAAATTAAATAGAATGAAAAGCAAATGCAGCCCCTCTCTGCCCCGGTACTGGCTAAGAAAAGTCCTGAGTAATCAGATCAATTCAGTTAACAAATGCTTGTCAGACAAGCTCTCTGGTCTCCCTGCTGGGAATATTCCTTTCCCACCTCCTGGGTTGCTTTATTTGTAGTCCCTTTGCAGCTACTGATTGCTCTTGGACAAAAGCTTCTGTTTAGAAGACAGAGAGCTCATCCTTCCTGCCTCATTCACCCTTCAGTGTGTCTTTGGTGTAGCGGGAGAGGAAGGTGAAAAGGAGCTTGGCCCAGTTTCCTGAAATGTCAGCTCACCCGGTGTGTGTGTGTGTGGGCGGTACCTCCAGGCTCCCCCACTGCGGTTGGAGTCACCTGTGCCAGCGATTCAACCTGCGTTTGGTTTACTGTCATCAGTTGCTTTGGGGGCTAGTAGTCCAAACAAATAAGAATTCAGCCTCCTGTCTTCCAGAGAGTTATCTCCTTCCAGGCCACCTTAGGCCAAGTTTTCAGAGGAAAGGATGGACCCTCCTTCTTCCCAAGTCCAGGGAGTGCCAATGACTCTGCAAACTGCAAAGAGTACATGGCCCCACATACACCCAAAGGGTCAACACCACCTGGCATAAGCTTCCAGCTGGCCTGTGGCACTTTACAAGTGCAGTGCCACAGTCCTGGTAAGTTTCTCAATTTATGCTGAACATTTTGTAAAACTCAATTCCTCTCTTTCTTTTCTACTATCTAACCCCAGTCCTGCTCAGAGGTGGCAGGTGGGGGAGGAGGGAGGGAAGGAAGCCTGGGAGGAATTAAAACTACCAATAAACAACTCCTGGCCGCCAGCCCTTAGCCTGGCTCCTGCCTGTGTTGTATTGGTCTAAGGCTGTGCTTGGTGGGTTATGGAGAAGTATTTGATTTTAAGTAGTGATTTTAAAAGACACCTCGACAAATGCAAAATGCTTTTTAATAATGTAATCTTTTACTGATAAAGCTGCAGACCCTAACCCCTCACATTCTGTCATTTCTCTGCTTTAGGCAGCTGGGTCCTGTGCAGCATGATTCAGGCTTCCCGGATCTTAAGAACAGAGAATCCATCTGTCAGAGTGTCCCTCCCAAAGCATGCGCAGCCTGTGTGGCCGTGTTTTTGGAACTGTCCAATACCACTTGCTTTTTCCTTTTATGAGCATTTAATAAAAACTGGAGTAGAATGTCTTTTGCTAAGACTTCTGGTTGTGACTCCAGACTTCACAGGCAGACGGCTGGGTTGCTGAATGAGTGAGGTGAGTGGGTGTGAGTGGTGGGGGTGCTGTCACTCAGGAAAGAAAGGGGTGGAACATCAATGGCAGAGCTGCCAGAACTGGATAAAGAGGGATTGAAGGGAGTTGGGTCAGGAGACCTAGGTTCTCACTGCAGTGACCTGGCCCAGGCAAATGCTCAGGTTCCTTCCTTATTTGGAAATATGGGGCTGCTCCATGGACTAGAAAAGTCCTATCCAGCCAGGACCTTGACCGGCCCAGGTTTATCACAGGACGATCACTTTACTCTCTGGAAGACCAAAAGGCATGACTGGCTGTCACTTCTCAGAACCAGGAGCAGGATGGAAGTAGAGGGAGAATGACTTCCACTGTCGCCCTCCCAGTAGCCCAGCTAATAGCAAGGTTATTGCTCTTTTAATTTAATCCTTTGTAGGCCTTGGCGAAGACAAAGCGCACTTCATTTTATGCAAAAGTCCTTCCTTAATGGAAGGGCCAAGAGAAAGCCTCTTCATGGAGGGACTGCAGCACTAGATCACTTTGCCTCCAGCTGCGAAACCGATTAAGGTCCTCAGAGTCTCAGAGGAGGCTCTGCAGCAGTCACGCAGTCACAGGGCCATTTCCAATTGGAGGGGAGGGGAGTATGTGAGTGGGGCGGGAGGGGGCCGGTCTCAGGGAACCTCTGTCAGGAGGTGGAGGAGATGGGTAGGGCTCCCGGAAGGGATGCCGGGAAATGCAATCCTCAGCAGGCAAAGCATCATTCTCTTCATGTTTAGTGCATACCCCTGAGCCCCATTCTACCCACTTCCTCTTCGCCTCACAGAGAGGAGCAACAAAGGGCAGGTCCAAGCCTGTGTGTCCAGTAGGAGCCACTAGCCTCCTGAACAGGTGACTGCTGGCCATTCGAAATGTGGCTTCTCTGAACGGAGGTGAGCGCGAGTGTAAAGGCATACCCAGTGGTAAGAGAGTATGGAAAAGAACGTAAGATATCTCAAGAATCATTTGACATTGAATTAATAAACTATATTATAATTAATATCACCTATTTATTTTCTTGTACTATTAATGTGGCTACTAGAACATTTAAAAGTCCATATGTGGGGCTGGAGCCATGGCTCTGTGGTTATGGTGCTTGCCCAGCATGCGCAAGTACACGGGTTGATTCTGTCTCTTGCGCTCACTGTCCTTTCTCTCTTTCAAAAAATAAAAATAAAAAATAAATTTTAAAAAAGTCCATATGCGGCCCTCATTTCTGGCTCACATTCTAGCTTCATTGAACAGTGCTGGTCCAAAAAGTACTTTTCAAACTTCCTTTAAAAGGAGGGAGCAAAAACCAGTGGTTTCTGGACATGCCTGTTTTACGTGATCTGTGACATGATTTCAGCTCTTTAAGCTGGATAAGGGTTGTGAAGATTTGTCATTTTAAAGGAGTTGGGGTTTCAGGATGTATACAACAGCTTTTTAAAAAATATTTATTCCTCCTTCTCTATATGCTGCCACCAGCAAGGTGACTTGTGGAGGTAAGATGATAGGGACAAACTAAGTGGTGGCCGCTTCAGGCATGTGCTTGCTTGGTGTTTTATTAAAGTCTGTTCCTGCATGATCAGTTCAGTGGTTCTGAAGTGTAGTGAACATCAGGAACCCCGGAGGTTTGCATTCTAAGAGCATTCTCCTGCAGAGTCCAGGAACCTGCATTTTTGAAAGCAGCCTAAACATACTCTAAGAAATACTCAGAAACTAGTGTTCCTGACCTTCTGGACCCAAGGAATAACCCGGGTATTTGGCAACTATGCAGATCCCCAGACTCAGTCCAGACCCACAGAATCCAAAACCCAAAGACAGTGTCTCAAAGTAAAGGTTCTCGATCCTCGTGAGGCAGGAGTACAGGGTTAAAATTTAAACTGAGGTCAGAAGGGCACTACATGCTTCATGATTAAGACAATGGTAAAAAAAGAAAAAAAAAAACCTCCCCAGCTGCATCCATTGCTCAAGATAAAGAACAAGAAAACACGAAATAGACACAAGCAAATCTGAACACTACCTCTTGACAGAAAGTAACTCAGGACTATCATTTCAGTACATTTCCAAGTTAATAGATATGCCTGGGTGGGGGTAGGGATACCTAAAACAATTTTAGACCCATTTTTGACCACATGCAAAATGGCGCAGGGCATAAGAGGTTGGGACATAATCGTGAATACTGCTTCACGACTATATAAATGTTGTTCACCCTTTGACCTCCTTGCCACTTTGTCTAAGAAGCGACCGCTTTGCTGCCTGACTACTCTGCCTCTGGGATACTCATCTTGCTCTATGCAATAAATCAATACAATAAATAATTTTTTTTGTAACCCTTTTTTTGTTAGCCACGTTTAATTTCTATCCTGCCTGAGCTAAAGGACTCGCTGAGCTGGTGACACTGCTATGCATTACATCACCTGAGGCTTTATGCTCCTTATGCCCAGGCCATACCCCAGGCCAATCACATCAGACTTTCCAGGGGGGACCCAGACATCTGTGTGTGTTTAAAGTTCCCCGGTAGTTACAATTTATAGCCAAGGTTGAGAAGCACAGGTTTGGTCAATAGCAAATTAATCCATCTCTTTTCTATTTTTACGGAGCAAACCATGTCATTTAGTACCCCCAAGTGCCTGGAATAAAATGTCTGAGTACAAAGGCCATAATGTTACTTCCTGAACTGTTATTGCCTTTCTCTAGTCTGAGGAGTTTCCTTCCAGATTGTGTTTGCTGCTCCTGCAGGCTGGCTGCAGCTATTAGCTCAGCCCAGGTGTTAAAGACTTCATTAAGGCAACTCTGAGGCCCCCTCTCCAAACAACCCCTGACCTCACTGCAGGATCCACCTTGCCACCGATGGCTTCAGGCCCCATAGCTGCTCTCAGAAATCTGCAGAGGCTCCACTTTTTAAAGGCAGCAATGTAGCTGCAGTTGCCTCCCCCCTGTGCAGCTTCCCTGCATCTGGAAGGGTAACAACTGGACCGGTGGGGCGTTCCCACAGGGGCCAGGACCTTATGCTCTCTGCATAATTTGGAGATAAATTAACATGGAAATTTAAAAATAAATTTGTTTTCACAACTGAGATAGCTTCCACCTGCCCCCTCCAGCCACTGGATCTTGTACAAACGTCACAATAATTATATTGAATTATAATTATTTGGAATATGCGTGTGGTGGGGCTCAGAACATAATACCTCAAAATATGGCATCTTGGTAATAAAATGAAACCTGCAGAAGCAGGAAGGTCACTGTGACCTTCTCTCTGCTTTTTCCCCCTGAAGCAAAGTCATAAAAGAATTCTCTCTGGCCCGCTTGAAATAAGTCATAAGACCCTCATTCTGGAGGGATCCTGCATTATGCTGAGAGGCCAAGAAGAACCTGAAGGAACAGCCCTTACTAAGGTCTCCCTAATTCATTACCATTAGGCCATACCCCTCACCCTGACCTCTTCTTCCTTTCTTCTTTCTTTCTCCTGTGTAGAATTCAAAGGTGAAGTCTCCAAATGCAGCAGCCATCTTGTAATAATGAGGTGAGATAAAAAGAGGATTAACCCACAAACAGGCTCTGGATGGAAGATCAGAAATATCAGGCTCCTGATGGCAGAGTTGCACCAGCTGCTTGCCTGCCTCTAGGCTTCTTGTAATGGGAAAACAAAACAAAAACCCTATCTCCCACTATGATCAAGTTTTCCCTTATTTGCAGACATAAATATTCCTACCTGATGTAACTAGTAGGTCATTGGTAAATCTGCATTTAAAGCACCCACTATGACTTTTAGCACATAATAGAGATCCATTCGGTGTTTGCATATTCATGCAAATGTTGACATGAATGAATCTTGAAGAAGTGAATGAATGAATGTATGGGTGAGCAATATATTTTTTTGACAGAAAAAATCTTCTAATGAAAACAGATTATAAGATGTCTTATAATCTTTTAACAGCTTTATTTCAGATCCTGTGGACTGTATTATATTGGTCCTGGAGTTTATTCCCAAGGTTCGCTTCCTCCTGTTAGAAAAAGTGGTTCAGTTGAAGCTGCAAATCGTGCAGCAAATAGGAAGCAGCTTCCTGGTGTTATCAATTCCCTGGGAGTCGTATTTCAAGTATGCTGTTCTCTGTAAAGCCAGGCTGGCAGGAGTGTGGCCTATGCAGAGCTGGTCAGCTGGAATTACCTCTGCTTTTCTCTCCACCTTGGGCTGCCAAGCTGCTGTGCCTGCTCAGGGCATGCTAGTTGGCACAGCTAAGAGCTGAGGCTTCCCTTGGTTAGGAGAGCCCCGCTGGGAGCTCCCATAATGGAACTGATTGAAAAGGGAGAGGAGAGACATCAGCCAACTCAGACTAAACTGTAAGGCAGCTCGCCAGGCCCCAGCATCCTGCTCCACACCAAGGAATTCCTGAATTCCAGGGGCTCTTTTAAATTTTATTTTATTTTATTTTATTTTGAATCCCAGGGATTGAATCCAAGAGGAGCTTAACAACTGAGCCACCTTCCCAGCCCATTATTTTATTTTATTTTTATTTTGAGACAGTGTCTTGCTAAGTTGCTTAGGGCCTCGCTATATTGCTTAGGCTGGCTGTGAACTCGCAGTCCTCCTGCCTCATCCTCCCTAGCTGCTGGGATTATAGGTGTGCGCCACCACACCAGGTAAAATTTTTCTTTTTAAAATTTGGTTCCAAGCAGTTTGGCTTCAACTCTTGAAAAGTTTATGGGGTGTACATTTTTTTTTTTTTAAGAGAAAGGGACAGTGAGAGAGAAAGAAAGAATCAATTTTATTTAGTTTTCCATGTGGCCCTCATTGCTCAGACACCTTGCTACGTACGTGGTGGTGGGGTTCGAACTCGTATCCTTGAGCATGCCAAGCAGGCGCTACAGTCACTGAGCCACTGCTCCAGCCCCTGGGGTGGACATTTTATGCTTACTTTTAAAATAGTATAACTGGGGGTTGGATTGGTGGCTCAGTGGTTACGGCGCTTGCCTGGCATGCACGAGTACTGGAGTTGGAACCATAGCACCAAGTATACTACAAAGTGTCGGAGCAACGGAGCCTACATGAAAAACTAAATTTAAAAAAAAAAATTGATTCTCTTTCTCTCACTCTCTCTCTTTCACTGTCCCTCTCTCTTTAAAAAAAAAAAATAGTACAGCTAGACTTTTATCAGCTTAGATTTTTTGGAAATATAGAGCAGTTTTGACATGTCAAGTTCTGCTAAATGGTTGTACGTGTATTATCTAATGATTCACACACTCCTGTGGTAGGTGCTATTATTCTTGTGTTACACAGGAAGAAAGCGAAACTCAAAGAGGCTAAGAACTTGTACAAGATCACACAGAGCCCTGAATCCAGGCTCCTTACCATTCCAACTGTCCCCATACTGTGATTTGGAAGTGGACAGCATATCCGCGCACACACATACCACCCCCCTGCCCCAACTGCCACTGCCCCCAACCCTCCCTGCCCTGCCAAGGCTCAGGACACCAGGCTCCTGGTCAAAGCCCAGGGGCACAAATGCCTCTTCAGTTTGACAGGGAGACTTACACTGAGGGGTACATTTCTCCTTGTGTCTTCTGGATCGAAGGCCTCGACCTGATAAATAAATTCAGGTCCTCTTTTTTCTGGTACGTAGAGGTCTAAACCTGTGCCAGTGTCCAAGGTAGAATAAGACACATTTCATTAGATAAAGCAAATGGGGAACTCCAACACCAGTTGTACAGTCCCAGGGAACCAGGAGCGGTGGCCTCAGGGCACAGAGGGCAGCAATAACTCAAGCCAGGAAGAAGACCACCCGCCAGCACGTGTGTGCAGGTCTGTCTGTGGGCATTAACAAAACACCATGGTGTTGAGTCTTCATTTATTCCCTGCATTAAGACTAAGACAGGACTAGGTGTTGCTTGTGGGGAAAGAGGGAGATGATGAGAGCAGAGTTGGGAGGAGGTAGGAGAGCCTCCGGCACGAGGCTGCTCGGGTTCCAGAACCACTGTAGTGTGCATATTGTTCCTTAGGTGAGCCCTTGAAGCGTATGTGGCATCTCAACAGAAGTTAGCTTCACAACAAGGGGTCATCCAGTGAAATAAAGGAGACAGGGAGTAAGGTTGACAGGGTTACAGGAGCTCAGGGAGCGGCTAACAATCTTATTTTGTCTGCTTCAGAGATCGTCTTGGGTATGGAGGGCAGGGAGACACGGCCTAGCCCTTCCGGAGGGGCCCCATGCTCTTGATCGGACATCATTCATTCTGAGAAGAGACTGATTTATTAAAATTAATACTTTTTTTTGGACACTGTACTGAGGACCTAACATAATTTATTATCTTCATAACAGCCCTATAAAGAAAATATTGTAGCCAGGTATAGTGGCACATGCCTGTAATCCCAGCAGCTTGGGAGGCTGAGGCAGGAGGATCACAAGTTCAAAGCCAGCCTCAGCAACTTAGTGAGACCTTGTGTGAAAGTAAAAAAATAAAATAAAAAGGGCTAGGGATGTAGCACCCCTGGGTTCAATCCCTGGTACCAAAAAAAAAAAAAAAAAAAAAAAAAAAAAAAAAAAAGAAAGAAAATATTGTAATTATTCTTTCAGTGTAATTAACACTTTACAAATGAGCCCCAGACAAGCCAAGAATTCCTCTCAGCTAGTCAGTGGTATAATCAAATTCAAATTCAGATCATCCAACCCATCATATCTGAACTTGAGTTTTCTTTCATTTTGTCACTATTCATGCTTTTGTTAAAAAAAAAAAAACAAAAACCTATGTCCCAAATGTTAACGTATTAGTCGAAAGACAGCAGTTCACAAAGCAGACAAAAACCCTGCTTTCATGGAGCTTGTGCTCCAATGGGAAGACACGGATAATAAAATCTGTGAGAAAAGATAGGCACAAGCTACAAATGATATGGAGAAAACTCAGGGAAGGGGTGGCCCCAGCAACGAGAGGATGGAGTTGCTATTAACTGAGCTGGGAAAGACTTGGGGGAAGCAGACCCATGGTGCGGGGCTGGAATGGGGGTTGAAAGTTTGATCTGGGGACGCACTAAGTTGAGGAAGTCCATTAGATATCTGAGTGAGGTTGGATAAGTCAGGGGAGAACCTGAGCTCAAAGAAGACTCAGGGGTTGTTGTGTACGGGTGGTGATCAAAGCCTGGAGCTTGGCAAGATCATGTAGGAAGTTCCCCTGGGTTCTGGTCCCTTCTATTTATTGTCCCCTCTCTGGCAGACCCTGGGCACTCTGCCACCTGGAGTCAGAGTCCACGGGAAGAAGGGGCAAGGCAGCCACTGCCTGCAGTGTAGTGCGAGCCTATGAAGGGCTTGGCCTAGGGTCCTCCACAATGACCCAAACGACTTCCCTGAGCCTCAGTTCCTCCACAGAATGGGAAGGGGCCAAGAGAAACCAGGCTGCAGAGGGCTTTGTACACTGCCGGATACTGATATCGGGCATGCTGAGCTGGAGGGCATTTCATTTATTCCCTGCTCGTTAAGCAGCTGCCTTTTCCGGGGAAACAGCTGCTTGTTTATTTAGCTTTTCTGTTTTCCTCCATCCTCAAGGGTCCTCCCTTATGCCACCGTCTGGGCTGCATGGCACACTGCGGTGTATCTTACCTTCTGCCAACTTGCCTTGAAACTGAGGCGGCTCATTCACATCTGCTACCTGAACAGTTAGGACCTGCAGGTCTGTCACGCCAACATCATCCTTAACATAAATCTGCAAGTCATAGATGTTTGGTCCTGTTTCAAAATCCAGCTGTTCCTTCCCAGTGGTGACAACCTAAAACAAAATGCAAAATTCTTAGTGGCCACGTGAAGGAAGATCTGTTTTGTACGCATGCGTTTGCAGAGGGCTCTTAGAAGGAAGGAAGCAACCAGCATCCTGAAGGCTGTTTTTCATTCACTGCTAGAGGACCCGGCCCTTTTGCCTCAGTGCTCTCAGTGTAAATCCCATGACACTTCACACCCCAGGCTCCTGTGCACAGTGCAGCTTTTCACAGGAAAGAAAAAGATCCAGGAGGCACTGGAGCCCCGAGGCCTGAGAACCAAACGCCTTCCACAATTTGGAGTAGGCTTCTAGAAAGTCCTGTAGCTACCCTAAATACAGGTGGATTTTTCTTTAAGAAAGGATGTTGCCCTGTTTGTTTCGTACCAGGGATTGAACCCAAGAGCACTGAGCCACATCCCCAGCCCTTTTTATTTTTTTATTTTTGTTTTTATTTAAAGAGAGAGGGACAGTGAGAGAGACAGAGAAAGAGAGAAACAACTTTATTTAGTTTTTCACATGGCCTTAGTTGCTCCAACACTTAGTTGTGTACGTGGTGCTGGGGTTTGAACCCGGGTCCTCGTGCTTGCCAGGCAAGCGCCGAAACCGCTGAGCCACTGCTCCAGCCCCTTATTTTTTTATTTTAAGACAGGATCTCCCTAAGTTGCTTAGGGCCTTGCTAAGTTGCTGAGGCTGGCTTTGAATTTATAATCCTCATTCCTCAGTAGCCTCCTGAGTCACTGGGATTATGGACTTGTGCCGCTGTATCTTGACTCGTTCACTCCAATCTAATTTTCCTAAGGCCACATCCAAGAATAAAGAAGAGAAGAAGAATATATCTGCACAAACAAGGAAACTTTACTTAATTGGCAGAGTGTTCCCTTTTCTTGTCACTTCCCCCACATTCTTCCATTGTCAGGAAATTTTGTCCTCTGCACCATTAATATTTTGGAGAAGAGGGAGGAACACCAAGAGCCAGAGCCAGAAACACATCATGAGAATCTAGACCTGATGCCAGCAGGATCTTTTGTGGTCCATGGCAGGAGGTCCTCAAGTCTAACTGGAGCTGCTCACATCTAGAGGTATCATCTGCCACCATCTTAACCCCTGGAACCCCTGGAGAGTGCAGAGCCCTTTCAGACATTGCTATGGTTTGAGTTTCCACTCAAAAACTCACTTGGAATTTAATTACCACTCTAATGGTACTAGGAGGTGAGTCCTTTAAGAGGAGATTAGGTCTCCAGGGCTCCACCTCTTGAATGGATTAATGCCCTGGTTGCCAGTGGGCTGTTACAAAAGCAAATTCAGCTTCCTGGGCTTTTTCTTGGAGCTACCTTCCTTTCTTCCTTCTTGCTTTCTTTCTTTTTTTAAAAAGAGAGAATCATTTTTATTTGGTTTTTCATTTGGTTTTCGTTGCTCTGACAGTTGTGTACGTGGTGTTGGGGTTTGAACCTGGGTCCTCATGCATGTCAGGCAAACACGGGAACTGCTGAGCCACTGCTCCAGCCCACGTTCTTGCTTTCTTGAGTGCTCTCTTGCCGTGTGGGTACTTTTGCCAGGTTATGTCACAGTAAGAAGGCCCTCACCCGATGCCAGCACCTCGACATTGATCTTCCCAGCTTCCAGAATTGTGAGAGATAAACTTCTTTTTGTCATAGATTTCAGTCTGTGCTCTTCTGTTGCAGTAGCAGAAACCAGATCAAGGCAGACTAAATTATCAAGGACTAAATTTCGTATATATCCTCAGTACTTCCTGATAGAACTTCTGGCTACCAATATGAGTGGGGCCAGGTGGCAAGATATTCTGCATCCTGGCTGCAATCCCGCTCCAAACTTCTGTGTGACCTTGGGGGAGCTGCTTTTCCTTCCCCTATATTTGCTTCCACATGATGAAAATTAGGGAAATAATCTTTGCCCTCATTAAATAGCTGAAGTATAAAACCAACTAGTATAACAAAGAGCCAGTTGAGGGGCCCAAGGAAGAGTGGGAGAAGAACATTTGTTGTGTGTAGTCACAGAAGGCTGCATGGAGGAGGTGGTGGGCATTGTGTTTGCAAGATCTAGACTGGCTAAATTAGGAGAAGAAAACCACAGATATGAATGAGTCCTGCAGTGGAGGAAGATCATATGGAGAAGAGTTGAGAGAGAAGGGAGGTTGTGTCCATAGCATGCAGGGTCAATCTGGTAGCCACTTAAATGGAGGTGACTTCGTCTCTCTGTTCTACATATAGAAGGTCAGGCACCATAATACATGGGTCATAGGCATAGACTCTGCAGCCAGACTGACTGATTTTAAGGCTCAGCCTTTCCATTATTTAATGTTTCCATGCCTCATTTTCCCCATCTGCAAATGGGGTTAAAATAGCACCTGTTACACAGGGTTGTGGTGAAGATGAATGAGAAGTGCATAGAACACTGGCGCTGGGTGAATACTTTGCAGATGCTGACTTTTACCATCATTAGGCTGTCAACATGTTTTAAGGAAGGTATGTTCCCCAGAGCAGGCCCCTCTGATGAGAGGCTTCTCCCTGTTTCCCGACTGATACCCTAGCTTCCTGCTAGGTCTGGAGCTGTCTTCTAAACCGCAAGCTTGGATATACCTTTTCCTTAAATTTACCTGTGGTCACCCCTTCTCTTTGGGAACCAGCTCTAACACTCCAGCGGAAGTAAATAGACCACTCAAAAAAAGGGTCCAAAATATTATATCTTGGAACCAATAGAATTGTCTTGCTATCAATAAAAATGGAAAAATTATTTTTGTTCCTGTTAGCCTCCTGCCAAGCCATTTTGTGGAGCATTTCCTTTATCACAAAAACCATGGTTGGTAAAACTCCCCACCTCACCCTATTTCACATACAAAGAGATTTAGACGGGAAAGGGACTCTCTGAAGTTCACATCTAGGAAAGGCGGAGCCTTGGTTTGGTTTCAGGCAATTCACAGCAGAGTCTTTGGCCTTAGGCCTGTTAAATCTGAAATCATCCTGGACAAGGCTGAGCAAATTTTCAGGTCCAAGAGCTGGGGATTTATCACAGTGGTAGAGTGCTTGCCTAGCAAGTCCCCCTACCGCCACCCCCCAAAAAAGTTTAGAATTCAGGTGCACCGTCCTCACAGTAGCACATGGGAAGAGATAGGCAGATGACAGTGGCAGGCGCAGGACCTTGGAGAGCTCCTGTCTCCACCCCTCGGGCTCCACTGTCACTCCTCCCCAGCTTCGCAGCTACCCACCCTGGTGCTGCTTGGAGAAAATCCCCTCGGACCCACGATTAGCCACTGGTGGCTGAATGAGGCCGACACCTCCCTTACTGGGCGACAGTGAGCCAGCACAAGGATTCTTGGAGTCAGCCAAAGCTTTGTCTTTCCATGTTATTTTAACATGCAAATAAAACTGTAAAGCACCCCATCGCATTATTATGAAGAGTAAATGAATGAAAGCACGAAATGTTTACAGGAATATCTGGCATATGGTACATGCTCCATAAATGTGAGTTGCTAATCATCACCGTCATTAACCCCTCCTGTGTCCCCCACGCCCTGCCTGGAAGTCTCAGCAGCTGTGTCCCAAAGTAGGGAGGACTGGCCTCTAGCACAATTCAGAGCCAGCAGAGACTGCATCCCTTACCCAGAAGCCCAACAACCTCATCGCTACACTCATCACCCTCCAGAGCGGGAGAGCGCCCAAGGAGGAGCCAGGATCCGCCACAGAGATGGCATTACCAGGGGCAGGGGTGGCTCTTGTGAGCAGTATGAGCCGGTTAGTAGGAACTTCCTGGAAGGATCTTCGATAATGTTGGGTAGTTTCTGGGGAGAAGCCACCAATTTTTAAGAATAGCTTCAGGAGGGGCTGGAGCGGTTGCTCAGTGGTTTCGGCGCTTGTCTGGCAAGCACGAGGACCCAGATTCAAACCCCAGCACCACATACACAACTAGGTGTTGGAGCAACTAAGGCCATGTGAGAAACTGAATAAAGTTGTTTCTCTCTTTCTCTGTCTCTCTCACTGTTCCTCTCTTTAAAAAAAAAAAAAGAATAGCTTCAGGATTCATAAGCCTGTAGTCATCCTCATACTAATGCAGGGGCCTGGGCAGCTGCAGGGCATGATGCCCAGAGAGCAGAGAATTGGGAAAATACACCAAATGTTGGAGCCCAGATTAGTTGAGGGGCAAAGAAATTTGCCATTTCAAAAGGTTAGGAACAGCATGGAATTCTTCCTTGATTGACAGCCCTGCTTAAATCATGAAATGTGGGACGAACACAAAAGCGGCAACAGATATGCATAGCAAGAAAGGAGAGATCAGAAGACCTGAGCTAAGTTCATATTCCATCTTTTATGGCTATGTGATTTTGGACAAATCATTTAAACTTGGCATCTCTCCACTATAAATAAAATAAAAATTAAACTTTTAAAATACTGGTAATATCAATATTGGGTGTAAAAATCAGGAGATCAAGAATGTGAATGTTGTTTGGAACCTCAATGTGAAGGAAGAGAATTATCCTTAAAGACGTAGACCACAGGGCTGAGAATGAGAGTTTTCAAGAGAAAACAACACAAATGTCTGTCAATTGAAGAATGGAAAAACAGTATGTGGCATATACGTACGAAATGAAATATTATTCAGCTCTAAAAAGGGGTGAAGAACTGATACGTGCTACAACATGGGTGGCCTCTGAACCTTTATGCTAAGTGAAAGAAGCCATCCTAAAAGACCACATTCATTCTGTTCATATAAAATGCCCGATAAGGCAAATCTGTAAAGACAAAGTAGGTCCATGGTTGCCAGCAACTGGGGATAGGAGAATACGGAGTGACTGCTGATGAAGATATGGTTCCATGTTGGGATAATGAAAATTTCCTCAAATTAGAATGTGGTAATGGTTGGACAACTCTGTAAATATACTAAAGACCACCGGTTTGTGCAATTGAAATCAGTGGCTAATGTGCTGTGTGAGTTATATCTCAACAAAGCTGTTTTAAAAAATAATGAGAGCTCTGAGGGCTGTCGGCCTGGTTTCCAATCTCAGCTCAGCTACCTAGCAGTTGTGCCACCCAGGGCAAATCACTGCAACTCTCTGTGCTTCATTTTCCTCATCTGTGAAAGGGACTAATACTATAGACACAGTCACTAGGTTGTTTCGAGGATCACTGAGCCAGCGTGTACAAAGCCCTTTCAACAGTGACTGGCATATGTGGCATGCTCTGTAAGTGTAAGCAATTGGCAAGACTTAGGGAACAGAAGGCAGCTGCTGTTGAAGACAAGCCCGATATCAAGGGAGTAGGTAGGCAGGTGGGTAAACACAGAACTGGCATCCAGGAGCTGGCAGTGCAGGCTGGGTGATGAGGTGAGACTGGCCCACTCGTGTGTGCTCCTTGCAGACCAGTGGGCCCCGCCCTGGGGTAATGAGAGTACCAGAGGCCTGGGCGCTGCTCAAGCTTCTAGAGCAGACCTGTGCAATTTATCAAAGCTCCCTACAGCCACTGAAGATGAGCTGAGTTGAAGGACATCTCATAGGTGCCTCACAGAAGCAGCCTAGCCTAGACCAGGCAAGCCCAGAGCCTGCTGGGTCCCATAAAGTCACCAAGGACCAATGGCAGGGCTGATGATAGAACTGCAAGAGGTTCCTCAGCCAGTTGAGCAAGGGGATGAAGGTGGGGAACGTCAAAGCACAGGCTAAGTCCAGACACCTGGATCCTAAAGAGGTCCTTAGAAGACTTCAGGGGGTAAACCATGCAACCAGCAGGTTGGTCCTCCCTACAGGGAAGTGGCAATTTTGGAAAAGACTCAAATGATAAATTGAGAAACAGTAACAGGGTTGGGGTTTGTAGTTCAGTGGTAGAGCACTTGCCTAGCATCCACAAGGCCCAGGGTTCAATCTCCAGCACCGGAAGTAAAAAACAAAAGGAAGGAAAAGAAAGAACACAACTGGGGCATAACTCTTGAACAAGAGAATAAACTTTTACTTGGTGGTTCATGTGACCTTCATTGCTCTGACACTTCATTGTGTATGTGGTATTGGGGTTTGAACCTGCATCCACACGCATGCCAGGCAAACACCGCAACAGCTGAGCCCAGAGCCTGACTTTTAAGATAGATACCCAAACTATCAGACCCAAAGAATTTAGTTAGTGTAGCATGCATAACACCTGATATCTTGCAGATTGTAGGCAGTAAAAAATTAGCCTTCCACTCCTAACGAACTGCACAGTGTTCCTGAGGACTTCACTCAGCCCAGAAAGAAGGTACAAAGGCTTTAGGGGCATCTGGTACAGGAGGCTGAGGCTGGGATGCCCTGAACAAGACTACTGGTCTTACAGGAAGGGAGCTTCAACACGGGAAAGAGGAGGAAAGGCTCAGTGGTCTAGAGGGCCGCACAGCCCCATCTTCAGGGGTCCCTGAGGGAGGGGGAGGAGAAAGGCAGCTTACCTCAAAGACAGTGCCAGACAGCTTGTTCACCCTGAAGGCTTCTGTGAGGGGACTGGTGTTGATTATCAGGGGGAATCCTGGGATCACAGGTGACAAGGATGCTGATAAATTCACAGAAAACTTGTGCACCAAAGTCCCAGGTGGAGAATTCTCTGGCACATTGCTTGTGGCAGGTAAGTGGACGAGGTGTAATGCCCCTCCTCCTGTGGATTTAAAAAGGACTCATGAGCACAAAGCCCTTTCCAGGAACAGGGGCTTAACACCTCTGGTCTGTGGTTTCAGTTCATGTCAAGGAGACCTGGTCACTCCCCGAGAATGAATGCTCTTAATGAGTTCTGGAAGTGGAAAGGTGAGATCTTCTGGGAACCAAGGAAATACCCCCAGAAAACAACCATGAAATCTGCTGTCATTCAACAAACGCAACAACTGCGTTTCTCTCATCTCCCTGCCCTTCTTCCCTTTGCCCCCACCAGTCTTCATGCAGAGCCAGGGAAGGAGAGGTAGAGGCCCCACTTCGAAGATGCTAGTCTGGTAAGGACAGCCTCTCCCTTGCAAAGGCCCTGTAGTTTGTAAGTTTGTTTTCCTTCTCTGCAGCAGTGTTGGATTCACAAGGTCATCTGAGATTTGGGTGTACATAACTAAGAACTCCAGAATCACAGGCGACCTGTCCGTATCCATTACCTGTCTCAACAACTTTTTGTTATCATTGGTGCCATGTGGTTGGGCATCCTGTAGAAGGTCACTCGGCACTTCTTGGATGATTGGTTAACTCCCTGTCACAGAGAAGAAAATGAGAGACTCAAGTGGGGGCACGTGAATCACCTTGGGCTGCATCACACACAGGTCACTTCACAATTTAAGAGAAAGTGCGTTTCTTCCAGGAGAGGCTTGGGGCTATTCTAAGGCCCATGATACTGTGCAAGACTTGGCCAATTCAGAAGAAAGCAATTGGAGGCCACGCTCTCTCCTGCTTTCATTGTCTACTGTCGTGAACTGAATAGTTCCTCCCGAAGATTCAAGTCCCCCCTGAACCTCAGGATGTACCCTATTTGGAAATGGAGTTTTCACCTGTGTAATTAAAAGTTGAGAGGCAGTCATGCTGGATTAGTGTGGGTTCTAACCCCAGAGACTGGTGTCCTTATAAGAAGGCAAGACACAGGCACAGAAAGACCATGAAGCAACAGAGGCAGGAACTGGAAAGACACAGCTGCAAGTCAAGAAATAAAACAGAATCACTGGAAGCTAGGAGAAGGTAGGCACAGAACAGAGCTTTCCTCAAGGCCTCAAGAAGGAATCAACCCTGCCAATACCTTGATTTTAGATTAGTGGTCTCCCACGCTGTGTGAGAGAATGAATGAATGTTTTAAGCCACTCAGTTTGAGGTTATTTGTCACAGCAGCCTTGGGAAATGAATACAACTACCATTTCCCCAATGTTCTAAATTAAGTGTATAATATAAAATCCTTTACCTCATTTATTCTCAAAATACCCCCTCAGGTATTAATGTCATCATTTGACAGACAAGGAAACTCAGCTGAAAGACACACAGCAAATGATTAATAAAAAGCCAAGATGCACAATGGCAGCCAGCTTCCCAATCTTGGCCACCATCTGACACTGAGAACAAAACTCCCAGAATGGTAGGAGACACAGGGTAAGGAGGGACAGTAGAAGGATCTGTCCTGCTGAAAGGTATGAAATTTCTAGAAACAAACAAGCCCTGGGAAAATGTTTGGTTTTATTTCCATGAGGGAGGGATACAGAGAAATAAATGGAACTGTGGGGAAAATTGAAATATAAGCACAATGTTAATGCAATCTTTCAATTTAGAGATTAAAATGAATAATTCTTAGGTTATTGTTGCTCATAGAATTATCGAGTTTTATACACAAGGAATATAGGCAAAGAGCTGAGGTTGAACAGATTTTTAAACGTATTTAATTTGACATTAATATGATAGCATTCTTGCAATCAAAACAGGGAGCAAAAGGGTATGGTTGGGGGACTAGAGCGCTGCCTCAATGGTTACGGCACTTGCCTGGCATGCACGAGTACACAAGGTTCGAACCCCAGCACCATGTACACAAGTAAGTGAGCAACAAAAGCCACATGAAAAACTAAATAAAATTGATTCTGTCTTTCTTTCTCTCTTTCACTGTCCCTCTCTCTTAAAAAAAAAAAAGAAAACAGTATGGTTGAAGTATTTAGAGGCAAAATGCTTCCACAAAGTTTTTCAAAATGAGCAAAATAATGAATTACTTTGGTTGGTCAAAATTTGTAGGCCTAATTCCCTCACATTCTCTTTCCCACCCACACTCTTCATGATGGTTTCCTCCCTGCTCAGCAAGACAAGGGCAGCCACACTAGGACCAAAGATTGACACTTTGGCTCGTAGGTTTCCCATCTTTTCTCCCATACCCCTCCCTGTCTTTCTGCCCTCCCCTATGACTTGTGTCAGTCAGTAATGGAACAAAGACATACTTGCTGTGTTTCTCTTCTCCATAATAGCCCAACCCAAATGAACAGACTGAAGCAAGTAACTACCTGTGTTTACCAAGTATCAATCACCTCACCAGGCACTGTGCCAGGGCCTTCCCTGCTTGATGGCATCTACTCCCAACATATCAGGATCATACGCTCAGTAAGTGACTGTGGTGGACCTGGTGTACTGCCTCTGGATCTTGCAGATAGCCCACGGTACCTATCTACTACAGAGTCAGTTGCTTTGTGTCTGTGACATGTGACACATCGTAGTTATTCTGTGACTTCGGAACACTGCAGCAACATGGCTTTTGGGTTGATAAGAGATCAGACTTCCACCTGGATGCTACATCTGGACAATGTGATCTAAAACAGGCTGTATTTATAACAACATGGAGAACTGTGCTGGAAAATGAGCTTTATGGGGGCTCAGCTATGAGTGGTTTGCTAAGCTTCAGTTGGGTTTTTTCCATAGCATTACCACCAAAAGCAGATTATTGTGGCTACCAAATGCAGTGCATTTCCTTTGGGGAGCTGGGGGAGCTAGAGAAGCTGTGATCCCCAAATACTGCCAACTGACAGCCCTGGTTGGCTTTGCTGGGAGCGTGTGCTCTGGTTTTTTCGCATTGATCATAACTTTGACATTACAGTGTCTGAGAGACTAATTCCATGAAAGAAAAGCCTTCCAACCCAAGGCCTCTGACTCAAGGACAGCTCTGTCCTGCCTCTTTGTATTTATAGGGCTATTTGTAGTCCACTTGGGATGGTCATACTTTGCAGTGAGGGAGAGATACTTTGGAAGGAGAAGTGGGTAGATCCAATACCCTGACATAGTTGGTATTGGAAACTGTTTGCTCCATGTATGTAGAAAACGGGGCTATCCTTGGATATTCCCTTTCTGTGGACTTTCTTGCTGGTAATGTTCAACTTTTCTGGTGGTCTCTCTTCCTGGGGAAAGGTCACATGTGCCAGGACTGTGCACCTGACTCCAAAAACTTTAAGGCAGATAATCTGGGGATACTAGTAAGAAAGGTAGCCATGCTGAAATCTCAATGCCCTGTTTTTCCAGGTTTTTGCTCTACAAAACAAACAAAAACACACAAAGCAGTAGCAATAGCAACGATAAAAACAAGTGACTAGTGCTAAAAATAGAGCAATTAGTAAGATGCCACGTCTAAAAGGTTCAACCCATTCGTTATACAGGTAAGTTTGAATCGGCCCAAAGCAGCCAGCTGAGCACTGCAGAGGGAAGGTTAGAGGCCGGGGGGCCAGCTCTTCAGAAGACACCGCACTTTCCTCCCAAGGCTGGTCTTCCAGAAGACTTTATTTTATGGGCTGAGTGCTGGAGAGCAAGAAAGAGGGTTTAATGGAATTTGAATTACACATGAATCTTAAGACTCAAATTAGAATTGCTTGAAGGTTACACTTGGAAAAAGAAAAGGCAAGGAAACGCTCTACCGTCAGTCACTGAGCCCACCGCAGCATCTCTTGTGGTTGAAGTCTGGAAGCACAATGTGCTCACTTGTTTCCCTTGAATCACTGACTTCCCAGAAATGAGCCACTGGGCCCTCCTGCCAAGAGCCTGTGTTGAGACAAGGCCTCCCTTACAGGGGAGGATGTGACCACTCTGAGCTCCCAACATCAAAGTGGTGATGTGGGTCCAGGCTGTGGGGTGATGCTACCTTCCCCGTCTAGGGATGTGGCTATTCCAACATAGAGCTCTGCTTTCAGTACAGAGAGAGCATTGCTAGCCTGAGATGCCACCCAATAAAAACTCCTTTATTCTCTCTTGAAGCTAATCAAAATGGCAGTGAGAGAAACTCTGTTGTGAAAAGAGCAAGGGATTTGAAATTAGCCCTTGCTGCAAGGCTCAGATTTGCTGCTACTTGATGGTGTGACCATGAGCTCCCTGGGGCTCCTGTACCAATTATCTTTTGGGGCCATGGCGCTACACCAACAGTGGCTTTGATACAGAGTTCTGCCGGCAGTGAACATGCACAGGACCTAAGTGATAACGCTTGCAACTCTAGTTTTATTATAGAAAAAAATGCAATAGTGAAGGACATCAAAGTGAGGATACTCCTCACCTCTGAAGGCTGCCTCATAGCAAGAGCTCCAAGAAGCCAGGAGCAGGCTTCTCTTGTCCCCTTTTCTCTAAGGACCATGAGAGATGCACTTTCTCAGGTTGGGAACCACGGGTGTATGCATAAATGCTATCTTAGTCCGTTTGTGTTATAGCAACAGAATAGCATAGACTGGGTCATTTATAAACAATAGAAGTTTATTTGGCTCACAATTCTGGAGGCTGAAAGTCTAAATCATAACCTCGCTTCATCATAACATGGCAGAAGTCATCATAAAGTGAGAGCCCTGACTGGCTTTTGTAACAAGCGTACTGTTTTAATATCAAGCCTCTTGCTGCCATAATGACATTTATCTCCCACAATAATGACAGGATCACCTCTTATAGACCTCATCTCTCAATACTGTTGCAGTGGGGTTCGTTCCTAAGACCTGAACATTGGCAGACACATTCAAATCATAGCAAGGACCTTAGAATCACAAGACCCAAAATAGAGCCTTTGGTGAAATTTTTCCTATTTTTGCTGTAGGCACATTCTTGCTACATAACCGACCTCAACAGCAGAGCCTTCTGAGGTCCTCTCTGAGACCAGGTGCAAATCATCAATCTCACTGTTATCGGTTAAACAAGCTGGTACAAACCATGCGGAAACTCCTAGGACCCATGGTTACAGAATAACATTACTAATCAGCAATGCTTCATGCCTTGAGAAGGGTCAGTGTTGTGCAACAACTTTAGCAAGACAACTCAAGCTTATACCAAGCCTGTTTATAGCACCGGTACCGTATAAAAAACCCATATGCTTGGTAAGTTCTAAAGGATTACAGAAAGTTGGTTCAATATGGGCAACTTCTTCCTATCTCTCTGATTTCTACCAAGTGTACCTTCCTGAGTGGAATGCTCACCCTCCCTTTTGTAGGAACTGATCCACACAAGGAAGGTTAGTAGAAGAGAGCCCTCAATAAGACACAGAAGAAAAGAAAGTAACTCTAGTAATGATTCTGTACATTATACTAGACTACAATCTGCAAGAGAGACGTATTTGCATTGGAACATCTCTCTGGTGCTGGCCTGGGAAGGGCTGTTTTCTTCCAAACCTTTTGTAACTCCACAGGGGTGAAAAGTAGATCAATTCCAAGGCCTCATACTCACTCAAGTGTTTGAACTGAGAAAGGTAAGACAAGCAGGTGGTCATGGGCAAGGAGAGAGAGGAAAGCTGTCTTTGCTCTCCTGAGGTCATCTCTGAACACCATAGAGTAGAAACCTCTGCAACATTTTTTAGGTGCCATTTAAAGGATTAACGGGCCTACAAAAAGACTTTCTGAAAATGAACCGCATCTTCCTGCATTTTCAAATAACGAGAGCATTAAGAAGCAGTTATAGCTAGTTTCTCCAGGGCCTAAGACATTGAATCTTGGGCCTTTTCTGATGTCCTGACACTGCCTAGCAGAGTACCAAGCTCAGATGATGGCTCAGGGACTTCCTGTAGAGACCTGGGATAGTCTCACAGCCAGTGCTGGTGGACAAAATCATGCAGCCAGTTTGGTATCTTTGCATGTTCATGTAGATCCTCCATCTTCCAAGGAATACTTCTTTTTTTTAAGTGTTTTTTTTTTTTTAAGAGAGAAGGACAGTGAGAGAGACAGAAAGAAAGAATCAATTTTATTTAGTTTTTCACGTGGACTTCATTGCTGTGACGCTTCAGTGTATGTGGTGCTGGGGTTCGAACCCATGTCCTTGTGCATGCCAGGCAAGCACCATAACCCCTAAGCCACCGCTCCAGTCCAGGAATACTTCTTCTAGTAAAAACCCTGGAGTGTTCTATTTCCACGACAGCAATACAAAAGCTAGGTCCCTGGAGGCTTTCTCAAAGTGTAGACAGCTACACCAAGCTCCTTTGCCAGGTCTTTCATTTTCTGGGAATTACAGGTGGTCCTTCAGTGTTGAGGGAGCCTAAAGCTGTCTTGTCTCAACCCTTTTCCGTGGGTACAATCAAGAGTTTTGTCTAGTTCATGTTCTTTGGGGACATTCCTTTATAAGCCATAGTTGGAATAGGATACAATGCCTTCCCAAAGGGGAAAAAAAAAAAAAAACTTTCATTTCCCTCATCAAAATAGGAGATAAAACTAGCTGAAGTTATTTTAAATGTTAATATGAAGCAGGCAGAGAAAAAAATCCAAAACTGCATTTGGTGAGGGGGTAATCAGTAAGTGTGGAAAAATAAAAAAAACCCACACTAGACTCCAACGGGATGATAGTTGACAAACAACACATATTTCTTCAATGTCCTCTGTGTGGCACTCAGGGCTCACAAAGTAATAGGAAACATAAAACCTGACATGACGGGGGGCAGTATAGTTGAGGAGTCAGGACAGGCACACGTCAGATGGATTACAGAATGAGATCTCGCGCTACCTTTGCTGAGTGCCCTCGTGTGTGGGGCACTGTGCCAAGCGGTTGGCACACAGCACGTTCAGGTAAGAGGAGCTCCGGGGAGCAGTGCGAAGAGGGCTCACCAAGAGCAAGCGGGGACAGCTTCACGGGTGGTGGGGTTGAACTGGGCCTCGAAGGAAGCGTGGGGCCAGGTGAAAGGGAAGAGGTGAGGGTGTTAGCTTATTTATTTAGCTTATTTGAGACTCTATGGCAGTGCCTGCTTCCCACATGCTGAAGGCAGATTCTGATGTGTCTGCCCTCAGCCTCAGAATCCCCTGTCACCCCAGTGTGCAAGAGCAAGGGTCACAATCAGGTTTCAGACTCACAAAAGATGAGAGATGGAGAGTTTGCATCCCAGGAGCCCTTCCAAAAACTAGGATTTGGCCCGAGGAAGTAAAAGCATGGTAAAGGGCATGGTCTTTGGGGACCCTGGCACACAGAGGTTGTCGACGTTTTGAGAGAGCCTCCAGGGAACCAGCTTTTTGAATGTGCTTTTTTTTTTAAAAAAAAATAAGAAATATCAAGTATTTTTTGCAAAGCTTTGTGATCTTCTCCTTTCACACATCTAATGATAAAGTTTCCAATGACGGTGCTTAAGTAGGAGACACTAGGCTCTTCCTAACCTCACTCTACCCCTAGAATAAATGTCATCTTTGACTCAAATGATTACAGCCCTAAAAGCCCATATTTGTGGGACAACTGCGAATGTTTCCTTCAAGTAAGAGACTGGACTACTCAAGGGCTGCTTCAACACACAGTTCCATCTGCTCCCTGCAGAGTCTGAAAGATGAAGGAAACTTCAGCATTAGGAAACCTGGTCATTTATTTATCCTATTAGCAGATCAAAGAGGAAAATCAAATGTCATTTCCATAGATCTCAAAAAAGCATTTGACTTAAAAATCCATTTTTGTTTAGAAAGATGCTAAATGAGAACAAAAGCTATCTCCTTAGTATATCAAAGATTTCTCTAGCATCAGACTTAGTGGGGGACAAGACAGGGATGCACACTCTTATTATTTAACCCTTGTCTGGAAATATAGGCCTGGTAATTACATGAGAAAGAAATGGGAGACATAAAAAGTAGGAGAGAAGGAATATAAACATTCATCCTTTTCAAATCTGGAAAATGCATAAAAACCAACTGAACAAAGCATAAATTGTAAGATAATTCATTAATAGACTTCTATATGTCATACAATAATGTTAAAAAGCATAAGGGAATAGAACATTTCATTTACAAATGTAAAAAGAGAAAAAAGAAAGCACTAGAAATAGCCATGATCAGAACATGCAACATCTATACGAAGAGACCTGAGGAAAATACTCCTAATGAAAACTTGAACCAGCATCTAGAACCCTGCTCTTCAGTTAGGAAGACTCAGCTGCATAAACAACAATCACTAACATTTACTAAGCATTTACTATGTTCTAGACACTCCTCTAAGTATTTCACTACATAACTCATCAAAGATGCAAATTACTCCTAAATTAATCTGCAAACTAACATGTTTGAATTCCATACATTATGCATAAACTACCTATTCAAAAATAAAAAATTTAATTTAAGAAGCTCAATTTCAATAATTCAAACTGACAACATAAAAAGGATTATCCATTTCTTAAAGCTCTTGAAAAAGGAAGAGAGAGTATAAGAAGCATGAGGTTAGATCTTCACTTCTTCTCTCAGAAGGTGTTCTTTGCTCCATACAGAGACAATAAGAGCTTCTCAGTACCTCAGTTTCTCCCAACTTGCCTACCTCAAGTTGCCCCATAAGCTCCAGAAAAGGACCATAATCTCTATAAAGACTGACTTGAGAGGCTGGAGCGGTGGCTCAGTGGTTATGGCACTTGCCTGGCATGGGCGAGGATGCAAGTTCAAACCCCAGCACCATGTACACAATGAAGTGTCTGAAGAATGAAAGCCACATGAAAAACTAATTTTAAAAAATTGATTCTCTCTTTTTCTCTCTCTCTCTCACTGTCCCCACTTTCTTAAATTTAAAAAACAAAAACAAACAAAAAAAAAAAAACCTGACTTGCCAAGCACCCGAAGCTCTGTTAGGAAAGTTCCAGCATGAGCCAGTTAACACAGGAGGGAGCAGCGGGAAGTCTGTACAAACAGGCGAGACTGTGGTTCTCTAAGCACCCCTCTTCTCCAGCATCCCCTCCGCCAGCCCCCAGACCTCCTGGAGCTGCAGCATCTCATTCATCAGGGCAGATAGGCCCACCGTGGAACATGGAACGAGGCCTCCCAGAGGAAATTTCCTCCTTGAAGACATTATCACACTATGATATCCTGCAAACTGAGTAGGCCCAGCAAGGTTCCAAAGCAAATGGAGCTCCCACCTGAGGTGGCTCCCAGGAGGACCAGCAGAATGAGGGCTGTCTGCATACTTGATGGCTCACCGTGAGCTATGTGCGCCTCCAGCACTTCTCCAGGACCTGACTCCAGGCTGACACCCAAAGTTTATCCCACACACAGCTCATCTTCCCCTCCTGGTTTGGTTGCCATGCAAGAAATCAAACAGAGGCTTGTGTGGTAACTTAGGGAGACTATAAACAGCACAGGACTGTTTGATCACCTGCTTCTGCGATGGCATGGTCCCCAAGGGGCCCAGCAACCAGTCCTAGTCAGCCCAGAATCCATCTTAAAAATCTTCATCCAGCATGCGGTTTGGCAGGTGTATCTTGTACACTCAAGATAGTCTCAATTGCCCTGTAACCAGGCCTGTGGTTCCCACATGCAGACGCTGGAGGTGGGGATTTCTCTGCTGTCCTGGACTGTTGAGGAGGACTCAGACCTGGGAACTGACAGGGACTAACAGGTGCTCCCTCTGAAGAGAGGAACCAAGAGCTGGCTTCTCCTCAAAGGCAGACACGCGGTGGAGGACGCCCTTTGACTATCCGTCACCTTGGCCCCTCCAGAGCCAAAACAAGTACATGGATGAAGATTGCTGCAGTCGTGAGGCTTCAGCACACAGGGAGCGATGGGCCTGTCCTCTGGGTCAGGAGTGTCCCTTTAGGATACTTTTACACACCAAGCAGCCCTGTGCCAGGGCACAATGAGTGACCAATGAATGGGCTCTGGCTGGGATCCAGCTCCACTCAGAAAAGTGTCAAAGGCAGTGCAGAAGGAGGATGGCAGAGGGGCAGCCTGTCCCCTCCACTGGGAGCAGTAAGAACAGTAGTGGGCGTGGTGGAAAGAACCATCTTTCCTGTTTCTTCTTAGAGACAACTGCCGGCTGGGAGCAGGGACCCAGCAGCCCAAGGCTGGCATCAGGAATGGAGTGGGGGTGTTGAGCCGGAACCTCTCTGTCCCCCACAGGGACTCTGAAGAACTTCATACACACCCCACCAGCAAACCAGCACAACACCGGCCAGTTAGTCAGTATGAGCTAGAGGAGCCACAAGCCACCTCAAGGCAGAAAGGGAGTAGGTAGTTGGGAGTCACACCGCACTATCAGAGTCTCAGCCCCAGCTGTGCCAGCCTGGGGCAGGAGCAGAGGGGTAGCAGGAAGCAAGATTTAAGTCCAGTCTGAGATGGAAAGTTTTAACTGTAGTGGACTATGGATAACTGAAGGTCCTCAAGAATACAAGATTTATTTTTTAAATTTTTTAAATTTTTTTTTAACGTAAAGTGCCAGTGATTGAAACCAAGGGTGCTCTATCCCTGAGCCACAAACACAGCTCCAGGGTCTAACTACATTGCTGAGGCTGGTCTTGTACTTGTGATCCTCCTGCCTCACCTTCCTGAGTAGCTGGGACTACAGGCATGCACCACCATACCCCATCAGAAAGCAAAATGTTTAAGAGATGAAAAAAGGGGATTTGACGGAGGTCCACTGAAAACAGTTAACAGAGAAAAGTGAAACCATTTTGGTTTACATGCCCTGAATTGGGGCTGGTGACAGCCTCTTCAGGTTAGAAGGAAACTGAGGCTCAGGCTCAGAGGGTGGGTGACCTGCCCCAGAGGGCGCTGCCGGCTGGTGCTCCCTGCATCCCAAACCCAGGGCAGCAAGGCTGTCCTCCTCCCCTCCCACTGTGTCCAGACCCTCATCAGGCCCCTCTAGCATCCTGGTGCCACCAGCACCCTGATTTTTTTTTTTTAAAGAGAGGGAGGGACAGAGAGAGGGAGAGGGAGAGAGAGAGAGAGAGAGAGGATATCAGTTTTATTTATTTTTCCATCTGGCCTTTGTTTCTCCAACACTTAGTTGTGTATGTGTTGCAGGGGTTTGAACCCCAAGTCCTTCTGCATGCTAGGTAAGCCCTCCAATCGCTGAACCACCGCTCCAGCCCCAGCACCCTGATTTAAGATCCTTGCCTGTGACCTTGATTGTTTCTGTAGCCTCCCGTACATCCTACCAGATCTGTAAGATTAATTTTCCAAAAGTACAATTTTGATCATACCCTTTCCTGCTTAAAATAGCAAACAACCTTTCACTTAGGAAAAGTTGTATAAAGCAGGAAGGGTAATAAAATTTGGAAAGTTAGATTACAGGCTTCTATCTGAAGTAGGTGGAGGGAAAAAAATACAGGTTTTGCTGTGTAACCTTAGACAAATTACCAAACCTTTTTGAATTCAGTTCTGCTCACTTCTATAAATCAGGGCAAATAAGGCCCGCCTTACAGTGCTATTGCAAGCAGTGCAAAGATAATGAAGTAAAAGAAATGGTCTACCTTATGTCCTTTAACAGTACTATTTTCCCCAATAGGACGTCTATAGTACCGTGCAAGGGCTGAAACATAGTAGGTATTCGATACGCACTGGCTAAATAAAAAGAGAAATAAACACCAGTTGCCAAGTTACCAATTCTCACCCCTCAGTTTTTCCTGTCATATTAGTTACTGTAAATAATCCATTTCATTATGCATAATTAAAGCTGAAGTGATGGCTCAGATTAAGTTATGGAAAACGTCAGAATAATTAAGCCTCTGAATTAAAGAAACTCACATCTGTTTAATTTTCAGCCTGACTACACAGCATTTTTCATGTTGCCCTGTTCCCACCAGGATCCTGTGAGTCTCCCCTCCCTTCCCCTCCCTGGTTCCAGGGAGCAGAGGGTCATATTTTGAAATGTGTTGGTTTTTTCTCTTGTAATTACAGCTTCTGTTTCCAGCCCCGAGGTGGCTTCTGCCATTGGGATGGGCTGCTGCCCGCTTAGCAGCTCCCACCTCCTTGTGATATCATATGGTTCTGGCATCAGGGACCCTGGCTGGGTCAGGTTCACGGAGACTGAGGGAACCCTGAGGCCCCTTGCTTTCCTGGCTCCTGACTTCAGCACACTGGAGTGTCCCAGTTCCACCCACTCTCAGCCAGTGGGATGAATGGGGCTGCTCACAGGCAGGGCCAGAACGTTTGGGGTAGGCCCCCCTCCAGCTTCCCATGAAAGACCTTCTCCTTAGTCCTGGCTGGCCCAGCAGAGGTCAGGCCCTGACAGTATTTCAAGGGCCTCCCTGGGAACCAGTTACTGCAAATGTAGGAGTTGCACTGCAAACATTTGTGGGCTTGGAAGTTGGAATGCACTCTCCAATGGATGATCGTCCGCCGCCTACAAACCCTTGCTCTGTGGGGTACTTGAAACAAGCCAGACTTAAAATGACAGATAGAAGCTGTACTGCAATTGTTCAATAATTCATCACCTTCCGTTTTTCTACGAGCGTTGGCCTGCTGGCCAGAGAACCTTCTTATCTTTGTATCTGCGGGGAAGTTCGTCCCTGATTCCTTTTCATCCAGTCTGGAAATGCAGGCATCCAGGAACCTAAACCCTAGAGCAGGACAACAGGCTCCACCATTCCAGCACCCCTGCCCACCACGTGGCCCTGAGGACCAGGCCCAAACTCAGAGCGATGTCTTGCTAATGGCACCATGCTTCTCAGAGGAGCAGAAAGGCATCCCTCTCCTCACTGAGGGGACTAGTGTCCATGCCACTCAAACGCTGTCCCCACAGTCCTCTCACACCTGTGGCTCCAGCCAGGCTCTACAAGCTTTGCAGTCCAGGGAAGCCCTTACACTCCTTTGTAACCCAACTGCTTCACATTTAACTCTGGGCCAGATGCATAGTTTGGAATTTGCATTATGCTCCCTTACCCTGTGCCCTCTTTTCCTTCCATCTCCACTTCAAGCACCCACCCAGTGAAAGCTCCTCATCTCCTGTGTGGGGGACAAAATAGAAGCCCAGCAGCTCTCCTCATTTCTGGAACCAAGGAGCAGCTCCCTCTCCAACAGCCCTGAGGACTGTGGGAGCTTCTCTCCTAAAGCCAGAGTCCCCATACCAGGAGCAGAGCTCTGCCCTGGCTTTGCAGGTGGATAGCAACGAGAATGACTTCCAGGCTCAGCCCTACCTGACTCCAGGGCAAAGGCCAGCGTGGGCCTGGCTCCCAGCTTCCTGGTTCATGCCTCCAGGAAACCCCAGGTCATTCTTACTTTTTTTTTTTTTCCAAATAACAGCTTAATTGTAATATAATTCACACACAACACAGTGCACCCATTTAAAATGCATGGTGCACTGGTTTTTAGTATATTCAGAGTTGTGTAACCATTGCAGCAACCAATTGTAGAACAACTTCATTACTCCCAAAAGAAACCCTTTACTCCTTAGCAGTCACTCCCCATTTTCCTCCGGCTCTCTCCCCTCACACCCTGGCAGCCATTAACGTTCATTTTGTCTCTAAAGATTTCCTTATTCTAAACATTTAGATGAGTGGAGTCATATGATATATGTTCTTCTATGACTGACTTCTTCCACTTTGCGTAAGGTTTTCAAGGTTCATCCATGTTGTAGCCTGATTGGTACTTCATTCCTTTTTTATTGCCAAATAATTTTTTTCCATTTATAGACAAACCACATTTAATTTGTTCATCCATCAGTGGATAGACATTTGGCTTATTTCTACTTTGCCACTATTATGAATAATGTTGCTATAAACATTCATGTATAAGTCTTTGCAGGGAGATGTGTTTTTATTTCTCTTGGGGAAATGTTTCCAAGTGTAATTGTGAGGTCACATGGTAATTGTACTATATCGTCCTTCAAGCAAATACCCACTTGCGTGAAGCCAGCTCCTTGTCCAGCATCCTTCATTGGCCTTCCTAGAGTCTCTATCCTAAGCTACAAGCCTCCTTAACCTCTCTGCCACCTTGTTCAAATACTTTTATGCCAGCTAATCACTTCTTTCTTCTCCATGTAGCATTTGCTTATTCATTCAGCAAATATTGACTACTTACTGTGTGCCAAGCCCTGTTGTGCATGCTAACTTTATAGCAAAGAACGAGACAGTCAAAAATCCCCTGGCCACCCTGACGGACACTCTAGAAGCACCACTTCCTCCATCCATCCAGCTGGACAGCCATCACTCCTTTTGCAGCCCACTGTGTGCCAGACCCTGAGCTGGGTCCTAGGATCGCCAGGCCCACTGTAACACAGTTCTTCCACCAAGGACCTCAAACTCATCCAGAGACAAAGCAGTAAGCCCATAATAACAATCAAGTAGTCCAGGGTCTGCGTTTGAGGCAGGCTTGGGGTCTGTGAGAGTATGCTGTAATCAAGTTCAGACTGGGAGTAGAGCTGTCTGAGTGGGTCTAGGAGTGAGCTAGAGAAAGGCAAGACAAAGGCCATGTGAGCCAAGGAAGAACTAGCATAGAGGTCTGAAATAGCGTGGTTCCCGCACCATATTCTGCCAGTCGACTGATCCCTGGGGGAACTCAATTTTTAAGAAAAGGTATTTTTTTCCCAACTAGGTAACATATGAACACAATACAAAATTTCAAGTATTCAAAAGAATAAATAATGAAGTCAGTCTTCCTATTCACTCCTGTTGCCTAAGAAACAACCATTATAGTGATCCTCCTAAAGACAGTCTACACATACAAGCACTTATTCATCTACACAGTCATTTTTGTGTCACGACAAATGGAAGCTTATCGTATACTCTGTACTTTACCCAGGTTTTTTGTCTTAATATGTTTTGGAAAGTCTAACATGTCAGAGCATTAAAGCAGCTCATTCTTTTTAATAACAGCATAGTATCCATTCTATAGTCCTGTTGCACAGTATTTACACAGTCCCCTGTTGATAGATGTTTACTCTGTTTACAAACTTCTTCTATTACAAATAATGTTGCAATAAATATCATTGAACATATGGAATGAACATATGTAATGAATTTGCAAGAGTATATTTATGGATTGAATTTCTAAAAATGGAATTGTTGAATAGAAGAAAATGTGCATTTAACTTTTTGATAGATGCTGCCAAAATATTCCTCAAAGAGGTTCCAATTTATACTTCTACAAATGATATGTAACAGCATGAGTCCCCCAAATCCTAACCATTATTTCTTTTTTTATTTTCAAAGAGAGAGGGACAGTGGAGAGAAGGAGAAAGAGAGAATCAATTTTATTTAGTTTTTCATTTGGCTTTTGTTGCTCTGAGACTTTGTTGTGTATGTGGTGCTGGGGTTTGAATCCGGGTCCTCACGCATGCCAGGCAACACTGTAACCGCTGAGCCACCGCTCCAGTCCCCCTAACCATTATTTCAACTTGTATTTCCCCTCTCAGGAATGAAATTGAACATTGTTTCCCAATATGTAGGAAGTCCTGGGTTTGGTCCTCAGCACCAAACCTCAACACTGGAGGCAGTGTTGGCTTCCCACAGACAAGCCAAGTTAAACAGCTACTCTTGCACCAAATGGCCTGAAAAGAGCTAAGGAAATCAGGTGAGAGACCATTGTGCCTGCTTTTAGTGTAACAAAATGAAAAGATGAAAAGAGGTATTGAAGAAGGCAGGAAACAGAATCACCTGCATCACTCCTTCCCAAACCCAAGCTGCCCAATGTGGAGAGAGGCACCTCCTGGTTTGGGAAGGTAAAGAGAATCAGTTCAGACTTGAAACCCAATACCAGGCCCACTGGGGTTTAACCCAGTGCAGAGAAGAGTCTTGACCCCAACCTCCAGGCTGAAACCTCTAGGCCGAAACCTGCAGGAATCAAAACACACCATTGGAGTAAATCATGTAATCACAAAAGAATATTATGAGAGAGAGAGAGAGAAACAAAGAAAGGCACTACAGAAAAACACACACACACACACGCACAACGTACCTAATGGCATTATAAAACCTTTCCTAGCAATAATTACTTTGAATGTAAATGGATTAAATTCTCCAATTAAAATACATTAAGTTACTGAATGAATAAAAACAAACAACAAAAATAAGACCCAACTACATAGACTGAAGGTGAAAGGATGGAATAAACTATTCCATGCAAATGTAAGCCAAGAAAGCAGGAGTAGGCATACTAAAGTCAGAGAAAATAGACTTTAAATTGAAAGCAGTAAAAAGAGACAAGGAAGGTCAATATATAATGATGAGGAGTCAGTTTAGGAAGAAGAAATATCAATTCTAAGTATATGTGCACCCAATGTTAGAGCACCTAAATATACAAAGCAAATATTAATAGACCTAAAAGAAGAGATAGACTCCAATAAAATAATAACTGGAGACTTCAATACCCCATTTTCAGCAATGGGCCAATCATCCAGACAGAAAATCCACAAAGAAATAACAGATTTAAATTACATCGTAGACCAAATGGATCCAATAAACAAACACAGAACATTCCATCCAATTACTGCCAAATACTTTTTTTCATCAGTGGCTGGAAAATTCTCCAGGACAGATCATGATAGCCCACAAAACAAGTCTCAGTAAATTTGTAAAAACTTAAATGATATTGAATATCTTTCCTGAGCACAATGCAATAATACTAGAAATCAATAACAAGAAAAACTTTGGAAACTATAAAAGTGCAGGGAAATCAGGGCAATGGATGTAACTTGGTGGTAGAGCTCTTGCCTAGCATATGTGAGGCCCTAAATTTGATCCCTAGCACCACAAAAACAAAGCAAAAACAAAAACCTGGAAATTAAACAACTTATTTTTTTTAAAGAGAGAGACAGTGAGAGAGAGAGAGAGAGAGAATCAATTTTATTTAGTTTTTCATGTGGCTTTCGTTGCTCTTACGCTTCATTTGAACTAGTATCCTGGTGCTTGCCAGGCAAGCTGAGCCACTGCTCCAGCCCCTAAACAATTAACTTTTGAGTAACCAATGCATTAAGGAAGAAAGCAAGGATGTTTAAAATTTTCTTAAAACAGGAGCTGGAACAGTAGCTCAATGGGTACGTGCTTGCCTGGCACATACAAATGCACAGGTTTGAACCCCAGCACCATATACACACCAAAGTGTCAGAGCAACAAAAGCCACATGAAACACTAAATAAAAGTGATTCTCTCCATCTCTCTCTCTCCCTCTGTCTCTCTCTCCCCTGTCTCCTACTCCCTCCCCATACCCCTCTCACTGTCCCTCTCTCTTTAAAAAAAAAAATCTTAAAACAGATTAAAATGAAAACACAACATACCAAAAGCTATGAGATGCAGCAAAAGCAGTATTAAGGGGGGAGTTTATGGTAATAAATGCGCACAACAGGAAGTAGAAAGAGCTTCAACAAACAACCTATCACTGCCTCTCAAGGACCTAGGGGGGAAAAAAGAACAAACCTCACCCAAAATTAGTAAAAGGAAAGAAATAATAAAGATCAGAGCAAAAATGACTGAACTAGAGACCAAAAACATAACAATGATCAATGGGACAACTGGTTCTTTGGGAAGATAAGCAAAATGGGAAAAACCTTATGTAGACATAGAGAACATTTAAACAAAATTAAAGAGGAATATCTTTAATTTTTAATATATTTAAAATATTTAATATATTTAATATATTTCCCTGACACCAGGGAAATATAAAAGATCAGTATAAAGTATTACGAACAAATGCATGCAAACAAATTTAATAACCTAGAAGAAACAGACAAATAAATATATCATATTAAGACTAAATCATAAGAAAATAGAAAACCTGAACAGAACAATTATAAGTAACTGAATTGAGTCAGCAATGAGAAACCTCACAGATAGGGGTGTAGCTCAATGGTAGAGCATTTGCCTGGCACGCACAAGACCCTGGGTTTGATCCCCTGTACTAAGATAAAAAAAAAAAAAAAAGATGTGTCCCAGAAAAAGCTTGAACCAGTTGACTTCACTAATGATTTCTACCAAACATTTAAATAACTAGTACTGATTCTTCTTAAACCCCAAAAATAGAAGAGAGAGAAATTCTTAGAAACATGTCTTTATGAGGCCAGCATTACCCTGATACCAAGTAAGGATAAAAGCAAAGAAGAAAACTGCAGGACAACATCTTTGATGAGCATAGATGAAAAGATCCTCAACAAAATACTAGCAAATCAAAGCCAATAGCATATTAAAAAGATTAGTCACCAAGATCAAGTGGGGTTCATCTCAGGAAGGCAAGGATGGTTCAGTATATACAAATCAATAAGTGTGAATCAGTGGAATGTAGGCCAAAAATGATGCAGGAAAAAAAACAAACCCAACATCTGACACACTTGAACATGATAAAAATGCTGAATAAATTAGGTTTAGAAGAAACATACCTGAAAATAATAAAGGCCATTTGTAATAAGCCAACAGCTAAGGCTTTGCTGAATGGGGAAAAGTTGAAAGCTTTTCCTCTGAGATCTGGAACAAGGACTGGGGATGTTGCTCAGTGGTAGAGTGCTTGCCTAGCAGGTGTAAGACCCCAGGTCTAATCCCTGGTACTGCAGCAATCAAGCAAACAAATCTGGAACAAGGCAAAAATAGTCACTTGTACTGCTTTATTCACCATAGTTCTTGGAATCAAGGCCAGAGCAATGAGACACGAGAAAGAAAGAAAGGACATTCAAATTGGAAAAGAAGTCACATCGTCACCATTTGCAGATGACTTGATCTCATATGTTGAAAACCCCAAGAATTCTGCCAAAAATTATTAGAATAAATAAATGAATTCAGCAAAATTGCAGGATACAAAGTCAATATTCAAAAACCAGTAGATGGGTTTGGAGCTGGAGTTCAGTGGTTGAGTACTTTCCTAGTATGTATGAAGTCCTGAATTCCATCAACAATAACAACACCACCACACACACACACACCACACTCAAAATCAGTGGCATTGCTTATTTGTCAATAGTGAATTATCTGATTTTCCTGGATGTGTTGGCACACACCTGTAATCCCAGCAACATGGGAGGTTAAGCAAGAGGATTGCAAGTTTGAGGTCAACCTTGGCAATTTAGCAAGATTTTGTCTCAAAATAAAAATTACAAGGAAGCTGGGATATAGGTTAGTGGTAGGGCATGGCTCAGTGGTAAGAGTGCTTTCTCAGCATGTGTGAAATTCTGGGTTCAATCCCACACACTGTAAAAAAATAATTAGTTAATTAATTAAAAGGGCTAGGGATGTTTCTCGGTGGTACAGCAATTGCCTAGCATGTTTGAGGCTCTGGGTTTGGTGTCTAGCAACACACACACACACACACACACACACACACACGCCCCATGCAAATGAACAGCAGGTTATTAAAAAACATGCAACATCACTAATCATCAGGGAAATGCAAATCAAAACCACAATGAGGTATCATCTCACCTCAGTAAGAATGGTTATTTTCAAAAAGACAAGATGATAAGCAGTGACAAGGATGTGGAGAAAATAGAAGGCTTATGCATTATAGCTGGGAACGTAAATTAAATATGACCATGAAAAAACAGCATAGATATTCCTTAAAAATTAAAAATAGATTTACTCTATGACCCAACAATCCGACTCCCTTCTTGGGTATATAACCAAAGCAACTGAAGTCAGTATGTTGAATAGACACCAGTACTCCCGTGTTCATTGCAGCACTAGCTGCAGTAACCAAAAGATGAAAACAGCTTAAGTGTCCAGCAACCGATGAATGGATAAAGAAATCCATTCTTTATGCATTCCAGGATGCATAGACATCCTGGAATTCTACTCAGCCATAAAAAGGAGGACAGCCTGTCACTAGCGGCTAGGGGGATAGAGCTGGAGATCATTATGCTAAGGGAAATAAACCAGGCACAGAAAGACAAGCAGGACATGATCTTAGTCATACATGAAAACTAAAAACGTTGATCTCACAGAGGCTGAGAGCAGAACAGAGGTGAGAGCAGAAGCCAAGCAATGTAGCATGCAGGTGGAGGATGGGGAAGGGGTACTAAGTTACCTTAGACCTCAGCAAGAAGTTCTGGTCGGCTATGGCACAGTAGGGTGACTACAGATAAAAATAATGTACCATACGTTTCAAAAAGCTACAAGGAAGGATTTTAAGTTTCCACCACAAATGACAAATGTTTGAGGACAGAAGTACGTTAGCATGATTTAAACATTGAGCCCCATGTACGTGTATTGAAACATTACACAGCACACTGTTCATAGGTACAGTTTTTATGTTTTATATGTTGGTTAAAAGATAAATTAAAATAATAGTTAATTAATATAGAAGGAATGAAAGAAACAGGAAAAATATCATTAGACAAAAAAGAGTAATAGCTTTATAGGCAAGTACCACTGAGTACTCAATGAGTGGATAAAATACATGAAGAAAAACAAAAATGAAATTTGCTCCACTATTTTTTGCAGCTATTCTGTAAATTTAAAATTATTTCAAAATAAAGTTTAAAATCTTAAAAAAACAGTACTGTTTCCTTTTCTGTGAATTTTCTGGTCATTTATACCATTTTCCTACTGAGTTGTTGATATATTTTCTACTAGTTTGTTGGAACCCTTGTTATATTAAGGAAATTAAGACTTTGTAATATGCATTGCTGATATATTCCCCAATCTATCATTTTATTTTTTAAACTTTTTCTAGGGATTTCTGGCATGTAAGATTTTGAAATTTTATGTGGTCCTTTATATAGTCATCTATATACCATTTTGTGTCCTATGGTTCTAGGTTTTACATGCTTGTTAGAAGGACATCTCTCTAAAATAAAAATTTTTTTCCTAATTTCTTCTGGTATTATTATGATTTTGTTTTCAAATGTGGGCCTCTGGTTTCTAGGTAATAGTTCCTTTGGGTGTGAGGTAGGATTTCAAGGCAACTTCCCTTTCCACCAGCTATCTCAGAGATCTCTTTAAACCAAAGTAGCCAAAACCCCCTGATCTACTCAATGAGTAGGGAACATTGGAATATTTTTTTTCTTCATATCCAAAGAATGATTAAGCTTAGGATTGAATTATTAAGATAAAAATAGAAATAAATAAAACCTGCCTCTTGCTACAATGTCCCTGGAAGAAAAGAAGAGGAAAGCTGAAAAGAGAGCTGGGACTTTCCCCCAGCATGAAAGAATCAAGCCAGACTTGCTTTTCCTGGCACTGGTCCCCTCATTTGCATGGATGTGGGTCATTGGATGTTTTGGACAGGTCAGTCCTCTGCTTTTTACTTCGCAATCCCATCCTTGACCACGCACTGGACTGAATGGATGGATAACTATAAGATCAGTCACTCTCTCCTGCATGGGCACCAAGAGCAAGCCTCACCCTCCAGGAGGAGGTGTCCAGTGCTCTTCCTCCCACACTGCCTTTGCCTAAAGTTACATCTTTCCTCACCTGACCTCATGCAACGAGACCCGAGTTGGCCTGATGAGAGATTATGGGTCCTTTTGACACCCACAACCCTCTAGTTAGCAATTCTAGCTGCTTTTCTTTTTAATTTTTATTTTCTTCCTCTCAAAGCAAAGACCTTAGCTAATTTTTATCTTTTCTTTAGACTGTCCTCCCATTTTCTGCTTTCTGCTAAAATTAAGTACCTCCCCAATTTTTATATACAAAATGTGCTTTTTAAATTTCATTTTAGTTTTTCAGTACTGGAAATTGAACCCAGAGAGCTTGTTTTAGTCAAGCTAAAAGACAGGACAACAATTTTAGAGGAAGAAAAGTTTATTTGGAAGCTCACACTTTCAGAATTCTCAGGTCATAGACATTCATCTCCATTCCTTTTGGCTCAAGGAAAGACTGAACATCATGGTGGAAGACTGTGGTGGAGAAAAAATGTCTTCAGGGTATCACACCAAGAAGCAGAGAGAGACTCCACTGTCAGTTACACAATATGTATCCCAAAGGCAGGCCCCCAGTGACCTACTTGCTCCAGCCACACTGTACCTGCCTTTAGTTGCCACTCAGTTAATTAACTCACTGATTGGGTTAAGGCTCTCATAACCCAATCATTTTACCTCTAAGCCTTCATGCATTGTCTCACACATGCACTTTTGGGGGACACCTCACACTCAAACCATAACAGGACTCTACCACTGAGCTATATCCCCAACCCTTTTTATTTATTTTTTTTTAAATTTTAGGACAGAATATTGCCAAGTTGTCCAGGCTGGCTCAGAACTTGCAATCCTCCTGCCTTAGGCTGGGATTACAGGCATGTGCCACTATGCCTGGCTAAAATGAATTTTTCAACTATCAATACTATCAGTACTTATATTTATCAATATATTTACAGATTTTTTATATATTTATGATAATGATGATGATGTACTGGGGATTGAAGCTACGGGCACTATACCACTTAACTACATCCCCAGTCCTTTAATTTTTTTTTTTTTTAATTTTGAGACAGGGTCTTATTAAGTTGCTGAGGATCTTGCTTAGTTGCTGAGGCTGGCCTCAAACTTGTGGTCTTCCTGCTTCCACCTCCCTAGTTACTAGAATTATAGGTGTATACCACCACACTTGGCTCATCTTTGCTTTCTGCCTCTCAATAATTTTCTCTAGATTTATTTTTTGTTCTTAGTTATATAGTATTTATAACTATTTATTTATTTCAGACAGAGTATGAATAAGTGCTTTTAGTTTATGTGTGTCTGGAAATACCTTTACTGCATTCTCATTTTAGCTAAGTATAAAAGTCTAGATTGGCAACTATTTTTCTCTTCACTCCTTGAAGATATTTTCTTCTTGTCTTCTAGTGTCTATTCCTATTCCTGTTCCTTGGGTAGTTTGCTGTTAATCTGACTTTTTTTAATTTTTGTTTTGAGAAATTTGTCTTTTCTTTCTGGTCTTATAATTACAGATTCTATTTTGCTTTATGACCATAAAATTAACTGTTCTTGAAAGTCTATTGCAAACTTCTGTTTTTGAAGGTATAAAAAGTTAATAACTGTTTTTAAAGCTCAAATGATCAATTGCCCAGTGAAAAACATTCATTGAGTAGATATTTTTATCAAACTTTTTGTTATGTTGTATTTTCAAAGTCATAAACATAAATGGATTTTATGGAAGTACCTATAAATCAGAGCTCCTGCTGAGTATTGTCATGTAACTCAGATTTACAATATATAATTTTGTCTGAAATTTTACAAATAATATAATAATCATTTTTATTATTTTTGTCATAAATCTTTATAGGTGTATTTATTTAAAAAAATGATCTTCAGTGCTGAAGACAGGGCTCATCAGTAGAACACTTGCCTACCATGTTTAAGAACCTGAGTTTGAACTCCAGCACCACATACACAACTAAGAGGAGAAAAAACAAAAACCAGCTGAAAAAATAAAACTGACTCTTTCTCTGTCTCTTAAAAAAAAACAACACAACTAATTTTTTTTTTCAAGAGAGAGGGACAGTGAGAGAGACAGAGAAAGAGAGAAACAACTTTATTTAGTTTTTCACACGGCCTTAGTTGCTCTAACATAACACTTAGTTGCGTCGCTGGGGTTTGAACCTGGGTCCTCGTGCTTGCTGCTTGCCAGGAAAGCACCAAAACCACTGAGCCACCGCTCCAGCCCCAAACACAAGTAATCTTAAAGGAAAAAGAATCTTAATTAAAGCAAGCAAATAACATGTGTTTTTCCAAGAAAAAAAATTTAGCTGTTTTGATTTGGTTTTGCTTAGCTTTGTGAACTTAAGGTTTTCTTCCTTCTTAATGTGTATCCTCTTTGTGTGATCAAAATGTTTCAATTCACAAAAATTTAACTTAATATGCAATGTGTTAGCTTTTTTGTCACTGTGACAAATACCTGATAAAAACAATTTAGAGGATGAAAAATCATTTTGACTCATGGTTTCAGAGATTTCAATCCATAGCCAGCTGGCTCCATGGCAGAAACATCATGGAGGAAGGATGCAGGGGAGGAGAGCTGTTCCGCTCATGGCAGCTAGGAAGCAGGGGTGGGAGGAAGTGGCCAGGAACAAGGAATACCCTTTTAGAGTATGCCCTGATCACCTACTTCCTCCAACCATGCCCCACCTGCCTACAGTTTCCACCAGCTCCTAGTCGTCCATCAAATGGATTAATCCACTGAAGAGCCATTCGCTTCTCATGAGTCCCACCTCTGGACATTGCTATATTAGGAACAAAGCCTTTAACACAAGAGATTTTTGGGGACAGTCCAGATCCAAACTATAACATGCAAATTATCAGAGGCTTGTTAGCCTTTAATGTGGGATCTTTCTATTTGTATGTGTGTGTATTTGCATGTTTCTATGATGGGTAACCACATTCCAAAATAAGTTTCAATTCAATCTGCTGGGTTTTCAACAGCTCTTTGCGTTCCTGGGGGCCGCCTATAGCCTGTATTTAATGTCTCCACTGTATTAAAGCCTCCTCTGAGTTCTACCAGTAGGCCTTTGAACTTGAGCTGCAATACTGGCATTTCCCTGGGTCTCCATCCTGTGGGCTCACCCTGCAGATTACCAACCCTCCACAATCATATAGGTCAGTTCCTTACAATAAACATCTGTCTGTCGGTCAAACCAGCTAATCTTCTGTTGGTTCTGTTTCTCTGGAGAGCCCTGACTAATACAGTCATATTCTGAGGGAAGGGACCGTGGGTTAGGCTCTCAACATCTCTCTTGCAGAGACACAATTTAACCCTTAACAGAAACCATTCAGAGTATAAAAATGATATGTGTGAAGGTGGTGTGTATGAAGATGGTCATGTCCATCAGTAAAATACTACTGTCCCATGTCCCAGGGTTGCTACCATGGCCAACAAACACCGTTTCACATTCCCACTTGTAGTGCATGAGGGCTCAATTTCTCCATGTCTGTAGTGTGACTTTTTAACTCCCGGTCGACACGCTTCCCCTTGCCTAATTTCCCTTGTGGAGTACTTGCTATTTGTTGTTAAACTGGGCCATTTTTCTTGTGACTATTTCTACAGTCTGTATTTAATAGTTACATTCCCATGTATTGTGTAGAACATTGCTATTTGTCCTGTATTTCCTATAAACTATCCTACTCCAAGCAACTCATACCCCACCGCTCCCTCCGGCCACTCTGGCTTGCATCTCAAGGACATGCAGCTCCTTCCAGCCCAGAGCACAGTGATGGTTATGCCACCTGGAACGTCCTTTCCCAGACAGGCCTTCCTTGACTACCCCTCCTGATCATTTTCCCTCTGAGCGGCCTCATTCTCTTCATTTCTGGTTCTTCCTACACAATTTCACTATTAGTTTCTGTGTGAAGTCGTTTGTCTTCTGTATCTGACTGAACACCATGAAGGCAGGGTTGTCATATGTTTTGTTTGCGTGTGTCACCCAGCATCAGCCACAGCTTCATTAACTTATTAAGTAAGTGAATGAATCAACGAAGGAATGTTGGCCCTGAGTGCAACCAGCAGCAGAGACTCCGGTAGCAGCCCAGGCCCTCGATCCCAGATGGAGACTATTACAGAGAAGACAATAACAAATGAACCAGCAATTGTGAGCACATGAATCAATTGGAGCTCTGTTTACATTTCTTTGTCAAACATAATCACTTTGTGTTTGGATTAAGGTCAGGTTCATTGTTTACAGTTTCTGCTGCTTGTTAAAAATTGATATGAACTCCACATGCTTGATGGCTTGATATCTGGGGTAAATAGCTTGATATCCAGGCAAGGGGCCTTTCCTTCCTCATCCAGATGTGAAGAGGCAGAAGGTTCCAGTTACTCTAACTTTTCTCATGCAAAACTCAAAGCTCAGGCGGTCTGAGTTTTACTCAAGGTGGGTGTCGGCAGAGCAGGAAACACCTGTGGTTGTCTCTGGGCTTAGCCCTGCTCCCTGAAGCACTTCCTCTGTGCTTACCACTCCCCATCCTGGTGTAAAAAGTGGGAACAATGGTTTCTCTGTGTTGCAGAATTGATTGTAAAGACCAAAAGGGAGCATCTGTGTGAAGTCCTCGCACAGGGAAGTGCTCCAAACAGTACTGCTGTCCAAAAGAGTCGGAGCCCCTGCAGTTTTGTCCAAATTACAACCCAGGACTCCCTGTTTGTGGGTGCTTTCTGCCACACCACAAGTGTAAACAAATGGGAAAAGGCAGTTTTCCCTTTGAATAGAAAACTATTATCCTTTAGAAAGGAGCTATCAACGGGACCCTTGATGACAAATTGTCCAGTTTCGGTCATTGTTCAGTCACTTTAAATCTTTTTTGGAAGTAGCTGGGGATTAATTATAAATAAATTACAAATTAGGCTTGCTCCCCACATACATAAACTATGATAATCAAGTATATAGTGATAAAAGCAAACACTATGTCCTTGCTGTTTACAAAAGTCAGAGTAAGGGGCTGGAGTGGTGGTTCAGTGGTTACGCTCCTTGCCTGGCATGCGCAAGTACACAGGTTCAAACCCCAGCACCACATACACAACAAAGTGTCTGAGCAACGAAAGCCATGTGAAAAACTCAATAAACACTGATTCTCTCTCTCTCTCTCTCTTTCTTTCTTACTGTCATTGTCTCTTTAAAAAAAAAATCAGAGCCACACACTGCACTACATGCCTAACATCGACTAACTCTTTAATCCTCACCACACTGTGGGACACAGTGAGCTAATGTTTATTATCCCCCATCTCACAGATGGGAAAACCAAGCCATAGAGAAGCTGAATATATTGCCCAAGACTGCAAATCTATGAATTGGTAGAGCCGGGATGCAACCCAGGCTATTTGGCTCTGGAGACTAGGTTCTAAACCACTCTACTGTCAGCCTCTCTGTCCCTGATGCCAGCATCATCCAGACAGCCTACATACCTCATTAGCATACTTGTCTTTTTGGATAGAAGGGTATCACCTACCGTCAGTTCTCTCATTCCTACTCTCGTGTTCATTGGAAAGAAAGGTGACTGAAAATGTGTTTGTGGCAGAGGTAACCTTACTGCACCTACATGTCATGGAGATATTCACATACCTGGGACACAAGGCAAAGAATCCCTTCCAGGCCACACTCCCAGTGACCCACCGCCTCCAGTCATGCCCCAGCTGACCATAGTTCCCATCCAGTCAATCCATTTAAACAAGGATGGACTGATTAGGTTAGAAGTGTTGTAGTCTAATCATTTCCCCTCTGGATATTCCTATATTAACACAGGAGCTTTGGGGGGGGGGGGACACCTCATATCAAAACCATGAGTAGCCTTGGCCACTCTGGGATCAGCTTACTCAACTACACGTGGTGTGCATACATGCACCTGTGTACACAGGGGTGTATTCATCAGGGAATTTTCTGGCAAGATACTTTACTACCAGTAAGTAGCGCTGGGGAGAAGCTAACCAAAGCCTCCCATCTTCATCTTCTTCCTGGGGAACTTGTCCTCCCACAGCTGGTAGAATGAGGAGCTTCATTTGCCTTGCTCAGGCCACACTGTTGGCTACCAATGACACAAACTTGGTGCTCACGTGTAACCCACAGGACCTCAGGCCATGCATGGGGCTGCACTCATATTCTCTCTTTCTCTCCTCCTCTTTTGTGATATTGACCTATGACATGTGGAGATGTTCAGATGATCATGGGTATTTCTGTTCGGTGCTATGTAGAATTAGGACTGGGGAAGTATACAACAAGAAAGGAGGAAAGGCAGAGACAAGAGGGGGACAGGAGCAGACCCAGAGAAAAGCAAAGAAGACCCCATGAGAACAGCAGGCAAAGTTTGAGACATAAACACACAACCCTGCTCTGAGTGATCCAGAGCCTTTCTTGCCAACCTGGTGTCCAGAGGTTGCCCATCCAACTCTTGGATCCCCGCAGTAATTCTCCTGAAACTCAAACTAGCTTGCGTGGATTTCTCTTCCAAGCAACCAAATAATCCCCAAAACAGTGCGATCGGACAAGATCAGAGAATTAAGCTTCTAAGACCCCAAAGATAAGCATATCTAATGAAGTATTGGATGTCTATGATTTGCTCTAAAATACTTTGACAAGGTAGAGACAGTAATATTATGTGTGTGCTAGTTCATTTAAGCTTTTACTCTAAGGGCATTCTGTTGCTCTAATGGAAAATTCTACTCCAAGGCAGTGACCTAGTATTTTCTCAAAGGCTCCACTCTAGAGGCAGCCAGACAAGTGCTTCTTTGATCAGTGTTGAATTGAATACCTGAGGCTTTCTTAATCAACATACTGAATGTCAAAAATGGATTTTTATTGTTAAAATTAGTTGTTAATAAGTATAATGCATATTATAAATGGGCTTCTGTTGGTGAAACTAAATGCATTCAAGATTTGCAGGTTGGGAAAAAATTTAGAAATATTCATTCTTCACTATTCACTGTTCATGAGCAGCGTGGCAGGTGCAGATGCGTGGCTCAGGTTCCCACTTCACAGAAGGACTTGTGGCCCAGGTATGGGAAGCCCCACCTGTGTAGACATCTCCAGTTCCCCAAACCTTCAGGTTCTACTTTGGTTGTAGACAGCAACTTGCTCACAACTTGCCCAGTGACTGAGTCACGTAAATGATAAAGAAATACCCATTTTTGCCCAATACTAGACAACCCAGATGTGGAATATTCACTCCAGAGGTCAATGTCAGGTTGGCTGAAGTTTTGTCAGATGTGCAGTAATGTTCAGTTTTTCCCTGTACCCAATCTGGATTCCTTCCCTTTTCCTTTCTTTAAATTTACCTTAAATTTAATTTAATTTAAATTCTTCTAGAAAAAGTAGGTTCAAATCAAGCCATTGTTTACCATTAATAATCCCCTTCAATTAGTAGATTATAAATCTCTGTCAATATGGAAATAAGTGGATTCCTAATCACATCACACTCTGGAAAGAGAAAACAGATGTAATGAGCACAAATGAAGTTTAAAGATCACTTCTATTCCTTGTGTTATTCAATTATTTTGAGCTTTCTTTCCTTTTTTTTAAAGCAGCACTAACCCCCTATATTAACTGATTTCATGTTATTTGCATTTTTTTCTGATAATCATACTTTCCCCTTCCAGTCATAGGGTTTGATCCCTAATAAACAGTTTTCATCCTGAATTCTGTCTCAGGACTGCTTCCTGAGAACTGCCTGGCTGGGAGGTCTAAGGTCAAGGCACAGCAGTTTAGCATCTGGTGAGGGCTGCCCCTGACTTCCAAGATGGTGCCTCCTGTTGTTTCCTCACATGGAAGAAGAGATGGAAGGGTCAGGCAGCTTTTTGAAGCATCTTATACAAAGGTATTAATGCCAATCAGAAGGGTAAATAAAGCCCTATGACTTCATCACTTCTCAAAAGGCCCCACCTCTTAATAACATCACTTTAAGGCTTACATTCCAACATGAGGATTTTGGAGGGGCACATACATTTAAACCTTAGCACTTTTTAGTCTCAAACTTCTTTCAATAACTATCATCAACTAAAAAGAACCTGAGTGGAGCTGGGCTTGTAGCTCAGTGGTAGAGCATGTGCTTAGCCGGCTTAGCCCTATGTTCTGTTCATCAGAGTTGTGCATTGTAAGACTAAAGTCAGTCCACAATGTGATGATGTGTGGTTCAGTTTTAGTTCCAGGACTCTCAAAAATCTCGCTCCCTCATTTCATTTAGGTCTGTCTGTTCAAATGTCATCTCTTCCAAGTAGCCTTTCCTGATGAATCTAACAAAAATAGCCAAATGAAATACACACACACACACACTCACTCTCTCTCACACACACACACACACAAACACTATTGTTTGTCACTATGTCTGAATCCTGTTTCATTTTTTATTGAAACTTATCAGACCTAAATTATGTTCAGTGATTTGCATACCTGTTTTTCTCCTTCATCAATATGCAAGCATCATTAGGGCGCACATCTTACTGTTGTACCCCTAGGGCTTGGAATTTTGCTGAGCAATGTCAGAAGTTGATCATTGTTTATTGACTGAATACATAAATGACGCCATATAAAAAAACTACCTCTGTCAGGTGTCAACTATGGAACACAGGAACTTTGATGCAGAATGAAGAAAGGAAGGAAGGAAGGAAGGAAGGAAGGAAGGAAGGAAGGAAGGAAGGAAGGAAGGAAAAGTTTGTTCTCTAAGATAAGTAACAACCAGCAGTCAGCCTTGGGTCCTGATCTTCTCTGCCTTGGCACATCTTCCTCTTTCCATTAACACCCTTTTGAGTATCTTAATTCCTGTCCTTTCATGTAAGTTTGATTTCTGGTCCCTGAGAAAAAAACTCATGGACCAGCCCAATTAAATAAATGAGAAGTTTAGCAAATATTTGTTCTGTGTCAAGTGCTGTCTTGACTCTCCCTGGTCAGTTGGGGTACCTCACTAGGAACACTGAAATACAGTGACAGGTGACTAATTAAAAGGACAGATCCTCGGGAGTGGGGGTGGTTGCTAAGCAGAATGAGTGTGCCAAATAAATTGATACTGCAAACACAACTCCAGAGAATATTTTCAGTCTACATAGAAGACTGTTTTCAAATAATGTTTAAGTAGATAAGAAGCAACTACTTATCTACAAAAAATGATATGCAAATACAAATTTTTCATATCTATTCATTAAAGCCATTCTCCTAAGATTCTATATCAGGCAGCAGTTTGTCAATCTAATTGTAGCATACGTTGGCCAAAAAAAAATTTTTTTTTAAAGGATAAGTACTTATATCTAGATTTCTCTATTGAGAATTAGTCTAAATGAAATTTTCATTTTAAGTATCAGAAGAAACAGTACCCATATGGGTGACTCAATTAGAAGTGGTGGTGTTGCTAGTGTTAATAATGATAGTGGTGATGGTGGTACCGAAGACAATGGTGGTGGTAATAAGGGTGGTAGTGATGATAGTGGGGGTGATATTGGTGGGAAGAGCTAACAGGACCAGGACTTGAGCACTTCTTTCCATCAGATTCAGCTTCGGAAACTTGGATCTCACAGAATGTCAGGCCTGGAAGCAGTGCCAGGTTGGCCTGACCACAGGTCCCTGCCGCTGCTATGTTTAGATTTGGGGAAATGTTGCCATCTAGTGCCCCACAGGAGCCTTAACTCTTTAAGCAGATAAGTAGGTCTCCCTCTGCCTAGCTCCCCCCACCACCCTGCCTCCCAGCTAAGAAGCCAGGCACATCCCAGGCAAGTATCCCCCTAACCTACAGCAGGAACCATTGAAGTGTCTCCAGGAGTTGTTTGTGGTTTGGTTCTCTCTTTACAAAATGTATATAAGGAGAAGAAGTTAGGTGGAGGCAAAGAGGTAATAATAGGATTAAGATTTAGCAATGAGTTAACATGCATAGTCTTTTAAACTCCGTGAGGGTTGGGGAAAAGCAATTACGGCCAGCTCTCACTATAATAGTGAAATAAGTCAGGGGAGTGAGTCATTGGTGTGCAAATGCAGCTTGGGTCGCCTTGGGTCACCTGGCTCTCGATCTTTCCTGCCAGGTGATCTACCTGACTTTTTCCCTCAGCCCACCATTTCACCCTTCCCTAGGCCCCAGTCAGTTCTCTCAAGCCAACCCCTGTCCCTGCCGCAGCATGCGAACCCATGAGCTCGTTGGTGCTCTGGGTTTCTTGACCCTCCCCTGTCAGGGAAACGGGGTGTATTTTTATCAGAACCCTTGGAAGACTTAACAAGTGTTAGCTCTTCTATACAGTGGTAAGTGGCAAGCCAGGCTGGCTAGGGAACACAGGGAGCATGCTGCCATCTCGGTCTCCAGACCTGTGTGCCTTCGGCCTGCCCTTGTCTTCCGTGGTGTATACATTTTGGTTTGGATTCACGTATTTATTTGCTTAATGCCAATCTTCACAAGTCTCTAGCTCCACGGGGTGCAGACTGTGTCTGTTTTGTTCACTGTTGTATGCCCAGCGCTTTGTGGAGTGCCAGGCATAGGAGAGAAGAATCAGTGCACATCACTGGGGACACTTGGCTTAGTGAGTGCAGCCTGAGCGGCAAGGCAGACAGCCCTGGCACTGCTGAGTCAGGAGGAACAGGAGGCTGTGTCCAGACTCCTTGATTCCAAATTGCCCTACCCCAGAGCAAAACCTTATTCTGGCCCCCCACTCCTGCTTTTCAAAGGCAGACCTTCTCTCTAGGCCCCTGGCCTGCACCTTCCATTGGGCCTAGCCAGTCCCTTAAAGGCTCCAGATAGCACAGTTTGAAAACAACTGATTAAATTCCTTCATTTTACAGAAAAAGAAACCCACAGAAGGCAGAGCACAGTGGAAGGTGACAAAAGTAAAGACAGAGGGGCAAAATGTACACCAGAGAAGGAAATGGTTTTGCCACATTTTCCCAAAGCAGCTCTCCAGTGTAATTCAATAACACCCATCAAGATTTGATTTCCTCATCCAGGAATTCACTGTGAGCAGCCTCCCACCTGGCCCAGAAACAGGAACCCCAGGGAGCATGTTCGTGGCTCCATCTGGATGAGCCACACTGGCCGGCTTGGGACTTTGAGGACCCTGATGATTGACAGGATGTGCATGCTGGAAAGCGTCCATCAGGGAAATAACCACCTTGAACACTGGGGACAAAGGCTTTTTTGTCCTCTGCCACCCGTGAGGCAGTGCTTTTCTGAGTAACTCTAATTATAAATCCCTGTCCCGCTAAGATGGGTAAACTTGGCAGCTTCTGAGATCTGCCTTGCGTCTTAACTATTTCTCAGTTGGCTTAGGCTTGGCAAAACCCCAAGCGCATTTTGCCAAGCACTCTTTCCCTTAATTTCTAATCCCCTGAGTGGCTTCAGGGAAATTTCATCCATATGTTTCTGAGTCATTTACTGTGAACTCATCTTTTGGTAAGAGAAATACATTCTCAAACCAGCAGAGTCCAGAGAACAGCACATTTAGGGGCTGAAATAGGTCACGCTTTCTTGGGGAAGAATTTCCTGAACTCTCTAAATACAAGGTGGGAAAGAGAGCAATATGTCCTGTTCCCATGTTCCTTTCTTTTCTGAATGTGTTTTCTTGAGGCCTGTTTGAAAACTTTCTCTATTGTTTATGAAGCTAGTAAATGTCATATTTGTGTTTGGCTCAAAACAAACTGTGGATTTGTGGATTTTTTTTTTTTTTTGACAATCCTCTTTTTTTAACCTAAGCTGGAAAAGAAACAAGAAATTATTGAACTCTTACTATATGGCAGGTGCATCTCAGCAGTCAGGTGAAAGAGATGTATACATCAGGAATCAGGGACTTAAAGATATTAGGTAATTAGAAAAGGTGCATATCCAATGGAAGGGGAATTCAAAATTCAAACCAAGAGCTGTCGGACTCCCAAGTCTGGTTCCTTCCACCTGTGCCTGCTCAGTCCCACAATCAGAGTGGAGGCCTAGCACATTCTAGTTCACAGGAAGGAGGCTAAGGAGGGCAGACATGTTTTTGTAAAGTGAACAGATACTAGATTTGCATTACTTCAAGAGTTCATCTTCGGGGCTGGAGCAGTGGCTCAGTGGTTACAGCACTTGCCTGGCTTGTGTGAGGATGCGGGTTCAAACTCTAGCACCACATACGCAGCTAAGTGTTGGAGCAACCAAAGCCACATGAAAAACTAAATATAACTGATTCTGTCTCTCTTTCTCTCTCTCTCTTTAAAAAAAAAAAAAGAGTTCATCTTTTATATTATAATTACCTCAGGAGAGTTTGGGCCCCTCCCTTACTCACTCTGGTCAGATGTCATACTTGGAAATGTCAGACTTAGAAATAAGGTCTTTGATATTACTAATAATAATAATGATAAGCTTCTAGGTACAAGTATCAGCAGACAGAAATTACAAGTAATAGAGGAACATATTAAACAATACCGTGAGGATGCAATTAGCAAGACCCAGAATGTTGACAATTCTGTAAGACATATGCCACAGTTTCCTTAGTAAACAAATGGCAAGAAAAGGAAAAAGGGCAAAGAAGCCTCTGGATGGGGGGGGCACGTAGGGGTGATTCTAGATTAGAATCAAATGCACATCATATTGTTACCTTATATGCATCTATGATTATATAATAGCTCAACACCTTAAAAAAAGGAGAAGCCTATAGATAATAAAAGAGCCATTTCAACTGAATGAACTGTGTACACCTTACTTGGCTCTTGATTTGAATAAAATAAGAATAAAGAGAAATTGTGAGATAACCAGAAATTTGATAATTAGCAATATTTCATATTATTAAAAATTGTTCTTAGGGCTGGAGCAGTGGTTCAGCCGTTATAGCACTTGCCTGGCATGCATGAGGACATGGGTTCAAACCCCAGCACCAGGTACATAACGAAGTGTTGGAGCAATGAAAGCCACATGAAAAACTAAATAAAATTGATTCTTTCTCTCTCTCTCATTGTCCCAATCTCACTTAAAAAAATAAAAATTATTGTTCTTTTTAAGTATGATGATGGTATTGATTATGTTTTTTTCTAAAGAGAGAATTGATTTTATTTATTTTTTTCATCTGGTTTTTTTTCTTTGACACTCAGTTATGTATGTGGTAATGGGGTTCAAACTTGGGTACTTGTGCATTCCAGGAAAGTGCTCTGCCACTGAGCCATAGCTCCAGCCCTTGATTGTGTTTTTAAAAGATAAATATTATCTCTTAGAAGTATTATGAATTGGGCTGGTATATTGCTCTGTGACAGAGCACTTGCTTAGCATGTGTAAGGCCCTGGGTTCAATTCCCAGCACCACACACACATGCGCGAGCCCACTCATACGCACATGGAGAAATACAATTGAATTATTTTTAGACAAAATAATATGATCATTGGACTTGTTTTAAAATAGTATGGGGTGGGTCAAAAAGAGGGTGGAAGTTGGAGGGGCAGATGGCAGGAAATTGGCTATGTGTAAGCATCTACTAAAGATGAGTGATTGGCTGGATGAATGGATCCAAAATTTGTGGTACATATATACCATTGAATTTTACACAGCAATTAGAAACAATGATATTTCAGCCTTTGAAGGTAAACGGATGGCTATGGAAGAAATTATGCTGAGTAAAATCAGCTTAACCCAGAGAACCAAGGGTTGAATGTCTCCACTCATCTGTGGAGGCTGGATCTAGACCCTGGCCATTGAGAAAGTTGGTCTAATATCATGTGTCAAATCCAGATAAGGTGTAATGTTATACAACCTAATACTTTTTTAGAGACAGTGTGGGAAGGGGAAGGGAGGGATAAGGGTGAGTAATTGGGGGGGGCACTCCTGGGGGTAAATCTAATATCCAGAATCTATACACATTTTATATTATTTTGTTAAAAACTTATATGGTTGTTCAAAAATAAATTTCTCAATAAAAAAA